>MU376233.1:122353-198455 GCA_022495205.1 Hypoxylon sp. FL1150 | reverse complement strand
TGATTTACCGAAATGGTTGATTTACTGCAAAGCACCAGCTAATAGGCTGGGGGGAGGGACGACTACCACTATAAGTGGGGCATAGCACGAGTAGAAAGAGGATGAGAAGAGTAAGAACAAAAAGGGAGGCGAGGCGAGACAAGACAAGGCGAGACAGGTCAACGGCTCAGAGAAGGGTCTTTGGTTATAGGTACAAGCTACTGGGTCATATTGAATCAGGGGGTTGCCAATGGATGGTTTTGAAACGAGCAAACAAGGCACTGCTAGGTTTCAAGAGCCGCCGTATGATCGCTACTTAGGATGGACGTCTGATCTCGCCTACCGCGCCTGATCCTGATATAGGTACATTCCAGCCCCCGGTAGGCAAATTACGTTATCTTCTTTTCCATTGGTGATTCGGAATAGATTGGATAGCAATCATGACAGAAATCAAGCGGCTATGAATCGAATATGAATACGGAATATCAGTTGTTGAAAAGGATGCTAATAAAGAAGGTTGGGTTATAGCGCTAATTGTTTCTAGACTTGTCCCTAACAGCACTATATTTCTTTAGCAGCGCTCAGCCGCACCTCATGTCGAACTCAATCGCAATTTGTCAGGATACGACAAGGCCATTGTAACTCATCAACATTGAGTCTCAGGTACAACTATTCGATAATTCCCCGGTCCTTGATAATGAGCGAACATATTTATATCCTACGCCACTCTCTCCTGTCTCGGCATGAGGCAGACTCTGTTCGAAATGATCAGCAGGGAGCAAACGCGAATCCATACCATTGACTTATACAGTCAATGACAGCTGATCTTTGGAAGGCGCACAACTTTCCCTGTCCAATTTACGGTGTCCAGGAAAAGAGCCAAAGCCCGCAATTACGCTATTTCGAGGAATAGTTAAGATGAATAGTTAAGATATGTGATGAGCTTCACCCGAATAGATCAGAAGGGGGGTGTAAGACTACCTATACTTTAAAGATAAACCTGTTACGAACCTACCACAGATTGGAATCGAGGTTGCTACAATAAGACGTTAGCTTCATCAAACATTATGCATAACATCCCGCAACCTTTAGACATCTGACAAGGTTCTAACCTTACGTGTCTCCAACTCAGGGACCAAGTGTCCCGTCTCCACGGATAACCCAACTCTAACGTTATTTGCTACCTATATAGTTTGCGACGGAATGGAGACTATACCTAAATCACCCTCGAGCCTCTGGGTAAGGGTAGAAAGATACACGTACAATCACATGTCATATCGGCCTTGGGCTCACCGCAACGTCATCTGAACTTTGGAATGGTTTTCATTGATCTTCTTTAGTTATGTAAACGATACAAAGCGCGTGTAGAGGTCGGCATCGGGCAGTATCACCTGCCAATACAACTGTTCGTAGACTCCTGTTCAGGTAGCTCCGGTTCTCCTGAGTCTGCTTCTTCCTCCAAGGGAACCCCAACAACAACTTTCACCTAGTAGACCGAAACGGCGAATTATGGTCCACTCCCTCTATGCTTTCTTTCACCGGCCCCTGAATTGGTGGTTCCATATACAGAACCAATCCACACCAAATGGAACTCAAGAGTTCGAGAAACAATCTCGACGGTTCCCCACTCGGCGTCGTAGGAGAATGGACTACATCTCCTTCCAATGATCCGCAAAACTAAAGAAACGAAGAGTACGGTCAACTCAAAACCTGCCCAAGAAACTTGTCCGATGACTTGGATATGCGAATTGCCACCAACTCAAGGATCATCATCCGCTGACAATGAGTCTTAAGCGAGATATGAACTTAAAAAATGGAACCGACAGCCGCTGCATTTGCCAATGTCATCCAGGAGCGAGACCTAGAGAGGCGGCTGTCGGAACGCGCGGCTGCGTATAGTTGGTTACAAACGTTGTCGAAACTTTTGGAGTAGAAGAAAGGGGTTGCTATTCGCAATAATCCGATCGATACCCCAGTAACAAAAGAGAACCGTAATGCTAGGAAGCAAAACCAATGGTATCAGTGCGCAGACGCCATGTTTCGTGATATGCTTGCTTTCGCCATGCAATTCAACTCGATGAATCAAGTCGATCAAGTAGACATTATGCTAGAACGCCATATGAAAATGAGACGATGCGGAGAACGTAGGAAGGAGGCGTCATCATGAGGAAGCAGCAACACACCAATGGCGGTGGAATGCCCACGCGCTCTTTTGGCACTCCTTGCTGCAATATTTTGTTCGGCGGCATCGGCGGCACTTAGCAAATTGCCGCGTGAATTTTTCCCATTTACCACACTGGTAATAAGCACACTGTCGAATGCCACCCCGCGTGTCGTCTTTGCGGCAAAGGTTGCGCATCACGACTCCCGCCCAGTATTGCATATCAGTGCTGTGGTAACGCACTGTAAATTTCTCAACCAGCGGGAAGATATTGAAATCGTTAGGCAAAAGATACTCTTCCTCGTGCTCTTCCTGATCTAACGATTCTGATGTCACGTTCTCTCCGTCAAGCAATTGCAACTCCTTTCCTATTCTAAGCCGTGGTACTAGGTGGCTCTTTTGAAAGTATGACCGGAGATTGCAATATTTCGAAACGTACGCGAGTAATTGGAGTGACATTAAAACGTCTTCCTCTCTAGGCATTGCTGCCAGCATCTGTGGGTTCGGTGGAAGCGGTCGGTCAAGGAGATATCGAGGGACGCTCGCGTGGTTCGGGAGGGAAGGTTGAGGCGCAGGAATGATAGGACGGTGGGGAGAAAGTCCCAGAACTGGCCCAGGTGTCGGAGTGGCATTTGGAATACTGCCGTCCATGGGAGTCCTGTGTGTAATATTGAAGGTTCCCGCATCTGGAATCTCGGAAACCGTGGGCGTGGTGAGGTCAAGACCCGTGCCAGCCAAAGCACTATCACCTTCCTCCACCGCAATGTCCTGGAAACCAACCGCAGCTGGTATATCCGCCGTACCGGACATTTCGGCATCCTGCGACTCGTCAGACTGCACGCTATCGGTCGCATTTAGATCGTCTGTATCAGTGGTAGAGTTTTGATGGCGTATAGAAGGGCGCCGTCTGGGTCGACCGTTCGGTGCCAAGACCGATGTGGTCCGAACGGTCGGCGAGCGCAGCTGAGGGGGAGGTAGAGGAGTTGTCGGGGACGAAGGTTGCGATGGTAAGCCCGGGTGAAAAACAGGAACCATAGATGGGAGCCGATCGATGTCCCGAACAGGACGGATAAAGCCATCGACTGCCTCCATGTTGGGGATTGCACTTGCCAGGGGCTGGATTCCTTGTCGTGTCGGGGTCATAATGTTCTGTCGGCTGTCGTGTCTATGGTGGTGGTGATGATGGTGATGATGATGATGGTGGTGATGGCGTTGAGTAGGGATGGTAACTGTGCGGTCCGGGGGTGACACGACAGGGAACGGTGGTATAGAAGGGATACCGTCAGTATTGGCCTGCTCAACCGCGACCGCGGAGGCAGCCGCAGCAGAGGTACTCGCAAAGGAAGCAGCCGAAACATCAATGGAAGGCGGCGGGGCCTGGCGGCGGAAACCCCTTTGCTCGAGATCCAAACGTGTAGGTCGATTTGTGAAAGAGGATTTGAATGGAGGATCTCGGTGGGTGTGGCCCCGGTGACGATGGTGGTCGATCTGCTTCTGCTTGGCCTCCTCCGCCTTCTCACGACACTTCTCGATAACTTTGATGTAGTTGTCAAGGATGGTCGCAATGACAGGCACCATATCAGCTTCAACCACCCGAGTTCTTACATTTTCAGTCCCGCGAACTCCTATATTAACAACACATTGGAAAGCGAGGTTCCATTTCCACATGTCCATCATATCCTTGCTTCGTCCCTGTTTCAATATGCATACCAGCCTCTCGATACCTCCATCTACCGTCAGGATATCGCGAATGCGAGCTGATGACGTAGTGAGGTAGGCGAGATGGTTGAGCGAGTTGATCAAGGGAAGGGTTGATGTACAGTCCAGTGCCCTTCGGTCATACAAGGCGGTGGTGATGCCCACCGACGCCTTGTTGACGTTGGGGATGCTGAAATTGACTTCCCTCATTTTATCTATTTTGTAGGCGATAGGTGGTCGATGATGGCGATGGTAGACTCGAAGGGTGGTATCGGTTTAGGAAGAATGGGTGGTGGTCGGCTGAGAATGACAAATTCGTCTTAGTGTATAGACTCTTGTATTGAAACGAAGACCACCCCTTTTGTGGACTAGGACAGACGCGCAGATTTTACTGCGAGGACTCGATGTAAAGCACAACAAGACGTTTGATAATTGCGCAGGAATTGGAAATTGATGTCCTTGGAAAAAATGCGTGATAAGGGAATCCCGTCTTTTCTCGGCGCAATTGCCAGCGACTTAGACAGGATATTGGTCAGGACGACTCGATTCTGAACGATAGAACACGATATTAGTCGTTTCTCTTTGAATGATACTCGGCAGTCTTAGGACAGCGATTGATGGATGGTATTAATTGGATCCAAGTTGGAACACTCGATCGTACTCGACTGACGAACTTGGCCAAATGCCTCAGACCAGACAGCGCCCCTTGCGTGTCTTGGGTTGATACGACCAAGGATGGGATATTAGATGGAGGCCCGAATCTCCAGCGCGACGGACTCTATGTCAAGATGGTCGTCTCCATCCAGGTCGACAGCTAGGAGAAGAGACGGAAAATGATGCGAGGTTGAATTCGCAACGACTAGGGAGAGGCGATCCGTGGTCGGGTTGTGAGATGGCTGGTTGGTGTGTCGGAAGAAAAAGATGACTAGTAGGGAGAATTTCAAAGTTGAAAGGGAAGTGGTTCCGCAGCGGTACATGTATATTTGCAGGAGGCGCTGAAGAGGCGAGAGGCGACCGGGTTAATACCTAGGAGGTAGGTACCTAACAGCACTGGCAGCACTGGCAAGCCTTGGTCTGACAGGTTAGGGTGCAGCTTAGTGAGGTTATTAGGGGCTGCTCGCTGCAATTGACGCCGCTAAAATGCCCTTAAGGCGCTATCATACTCGTCAGGATTCCGCCTAAGTGCTTGGCCCCAGGAGTCCACTGAACCAACTGACCGGACTGGGCCTAGCTGCCAAGATTGGACGGTTTTTAACTTGCGGTGAATTTCCAGTGTAAAATAATCAGAATAATGCCACTATAAAACCACCCGACAATCACACTTCTTCATTAGCAACACCTTTTTTTCCCGACGAGCTGGGTCGAGACTCGAGTCAATACGCGGCGAATCCGACATGACTTTTTTTTTTTTTTTTTTTTTTTTTTTTTCAAACATTGGCTCACTTTGGAATCGCCATGTAAATTCAATGAATACTTTGACTCCATCTTGGGCATTGACTTTTGTGAGAAATGCCATATGCCCCTTTCATGTAAGAGCCATGTCGGAGCTGGAGAGCTTTGTTCTTCAAGCATAGCATTATGATAATTCACTTTGCATTGTTGTGGGTTAGGTACCCTACCTCCCTTGGATCTCTCACCTTGGGCGCATAGGTCCACTGATGCGGGAGCGCTAAGCTACAGGGTAGACATTCTATACCAGCCACTTGACAACCCGCGAATCTATTATTCAGTCCCTTCGACTTTCCCAGTTCTGAGTTAAAGGTCCGGAAAAAGGGAGTTATATATATACATATCAACAGAATTACCAAAGTGTTAAGAATCTTATGCAAAAACGTTAGATGTTCCATACTTCTATAATTCCTATACCCAGGCAAATAGCTATTTCTTAGACACCTTACCAAAGGCACTTATACCGAGCTCAAAATTAGCATATAGCAAACTTGCTGGCGTCTAAAAAGCCATATTCCGGTGTTACTTGTAATTGCCAATGTTCATAACTAACTATCAAAAAGGATCTATCAAATCCTTAACGGAAGGGAATATGCCGCGCTAAGCGATTGCTTCTCGAAAGTGCTGCGTTTCTTCGTCATGTTATCGTGGCGAACCATTCCTAGCTCTGGAGTTACGACGGCTTCCGAGATCTTACACACGTGCGAATCCAAAACCATACGATATGTCACGTTGCGACCTGCGAGCTTCTTTGCCCCTTACTTGGATAGTGCCGTGATGGCGACGATGGATTAAGAATTCCACGATTCCACGAGTGGCAGTTTTTCATCACTCCTTACTTACCTACCTAGGTACCTTTGATGGCGAACGGGAATATGTACATTGCACTATCTACTTTGCTACTCTCATTTGTAAGGTGTGTTGTTGCGGAAATACCAAGTGTCGATCTCCAACCTGACATCAAGGTTAAAACACGTCGACTAAGAGTGTCGCCGAGCCCCCGTCCCCGCTTCGGGGGACCCTCACCATTAATAATACCGGAGACAAGACACGGCCGAGAAAGGAGGTTTCTAATTTTCTCCGTCTGGTTCGCTCTTCAGGCCATCTACGGAAGATCGTGGGCACCCTGCTCATATTAGGTAGTAATCAAACCATGTCGATATTATGGAATTGTCTGTGTGTTTTCTTGTTAAATACGCTCCCGTGCTGGCGGGTTCGCGAGGTTGTAAGTGATTCTCGAACAGGTCGCGGGTCTGTGTGCTAATAAGAGCTCCAAACTGTTATTGGGCTGACATGCTTAAGCTTCCGGGGCTGGCCTCTTGGCCCCCCGGCCTCGCTCATCAAACATAAGATCTGCCAGCTCTCCTGCCATTTTCTCTATGGGCTGCACTGTATGATCATCAATTATGCCTAGAGCTAAGGCGATAGGAGATGGCCATTGCGATTGAGATCTGAGCTGTCAGGCTGTTCAACCGGCCTTTTTTTTTTGCCTCCCTTCCCCCTCACATACCCATATAGACTTGACTTAGGTACTTTGTACGGCTTTTACATGGACTGTAGGATGACTTAACCCAAAGGAAAGGAAGGAAAAAAAACAAGGGTTGGCACTAATGCACCTCCCATCAAGCCAGTCGTCACCGACCTCTCGCTTTGAAACAGCAAGGCGAGAGACGGGGTCAGATGGGGCAGATGGGCTGCAACGATCGAAGCTCGGAGGCTGGGCCATGACCCTGAACTCCCTGGACTTGGGAGAACGAAGATGGGATAGTCTAGAGCCATGCAGGGTTACATCTCAACTGCAAACTACTGTATGCGCGTTAAATCGCGTCACGAATTGTGTTCTTGGCACTGGCCGAAGAGTGGTCCGGTTCCCAGTCCAGTTCACTTACCAAAAAGGTCGAAGTTTCCGTTAGAAGATTTGAGTTGGTAGATGCAGATGCAATAACTGGTATTCCGTATGGAAAGTAGAACCTTATCTTACGCCGTTTCGTTCAATCGTTCAAGGAGGTAGGTATCTATTCCGACAAGGTGCCTTGGATGAGCATTCTCCTGTTTGAAATCGGTCCCTGCATAGGCCCTGAGAAACGGAAAGTTTACATCGTCTGAAGGGTAAAGGTGCATAGTGCATATGTAGGTACTCGCCCATAAGTACCCATTCAGCCATATTCCTAACAAAGCTGTCCGTGAACCGCGCGCCGGCCCTGTCCGATTCCCGAAAGCCACATGGGAGTTTATACTCCAGTAGCTCCAGTAGCTCCGGTAGCTCCATCTCATGCATCTCATGTTCCATCATACCATTACAAAAATTAGACAGGTATTACTTTTTTCGTTTATCGAAGACCGGCAGAGCTTCTCCTACCACCTAGCTAATCAAGCATTCAAATACCGTCAAAGGCTAGTCCTGAAATAAGCTATCAATTCTTCTCTACGCCTGTAGCTCAGCAGCTGTTGGTTCTTGGAACCAGGCAAAATAGGTTGGCCATTGCACGCGCGCCTGACGTAAATATTATCATTAGAAATCCCCGAGCCGCCAAAATGGCAACCTGCCTAACCTACCTGGTAACATATATTCCTGGAGAAGAATTTGATGGGTTCAAAATTCCCTTATGGATCGTTTAACGCGCAGCTAGCCAGTGAGACCCCGAGCCTAAGGGAGCTCGAAGCTGGCTAGGGCTGGGCTTCAGGGCGAGGAGGGAAAAGGCTCACTCGCACGTTACGGTTCGCTGCAACGATTGGCCCGAGACACGTTCGCTACCGGTCCCCGGCGGCGCTTACAAACTCCCTTCGTAAACCAATTGGCCTCCAAAGGCGGCCCAGTCAGCCGCGTCTAAGCTGACGAGCTATCTATTTTTTTCAAGGCTCAAACCAACCATCAGAGACAATCGACAGTCACATTCCAATTGTCTCTCCGCTGACGTCGGTGGATACTCATTGTCGACTAGGTTGATCAACCAACGCCTTTCCGTCAGCCATCCACTTAGGTCAGGTGCTCAAATGTGTTCGGACCCCCTCTAATTCTGACGGGCTAGCGGGATGACGGGTATTCGAGCGGAGCGGGCAGGGTTTGGGCTCCGGCCAGGCGAAAGAAAAGGGGCCGAGAAGGGCCTTGCGAGAGCCACAGTTCACGTAATGATCGTAATGATACAGATCTGACATTGCGTCACAAGGAGCTTTCTGTCAGCTACTGACCCAGGCCCGGTTATCGAAGATTTTACATACGACCACGGCCGACTGGTTGGAAATTGCGGTTCCCATAAGCGTGCTCTGAGCTCATCCATGAACACGGAGCCACGAATATCATTAGAAACAACCATATCAATTCAGCTTCATGATAATTAAATTTGTTCTTTTTCCTAATTCCAGCTACGCATTCCACTAATTATAAGCATTAATTCCCCATACAGCCCCATCGTAGAAGGCTAGGCTATCATGAATGGGATGAAACACCGCTTGTCTCGATGGAACTGCTCTACATGGGAACGACGATAAGTTTGTAAAGCCTGCAGGCTCGGCACATGTTCCCGATAATTAACACCTCTTATCGGCAACTGAATCTTGGTGATCTAATGGCAGTTTGTTATTTGCGGCAGCACTCTTAGAAAGACTTGAAATTGGTATCAGAACCTCCCATCCTCGGCTAAAAATATCGTGACACATCCTGCTATTTTACAGTAAGCAGACAAACTTCAAGGTATTAGGATTGTCTCATAGACGCCCCATCTAAAACATGTTGTGGTTGAAGAAGTTTCATACAATTACATTCTGGGAAATTGTGGTCATCGTTCGCCTGAAATATACACTTGTGACAACCCAGGGATTCAGCAATCTCCCCGGAACGGCAGAGTCAAGCGATATTCATTAATGCCTGTCGTAGTTACATTGGCCACAAAGTTTCTTATTTGTATCGATACTAAATATGTTGTAACCTTCAAAAAATTTTACTTCATATGGATTACTAGCCAGTCCTTCATTTGCAGCATGAAGTCAAAATAAATTGAATCGAGTGATACAATTCAGTCATGATCTTGAATGCTTGATGACCGTTTTCATATGGCATTGAGGGTTGAGTCGCAAAATAAACCAAAGCCGTATGGTATTTAGACTAGAACAACCCCCAAGATAAAGCATCTTCTGAGAAGCGTTTAAGGGTATTAGAAAGTGATGATACTGATGTGATTTGTCTCAACCCTTAGAAAGACAGAGATGCCCTTGTAAGACCTCCTTTTCGATATATACTTATTCAACTTTCATTTCATCACTAAACTTACCTAGGTATTCACCTCACACCGAGTATACTTGAGAGCGGTTATACTTACGAACACGAAAATATCTATGCTTAGGTATCTATTAAAATTGGTTTACCCCAGGTCGATTACCAGTTACCAGTGGCTATCCTGCCGGGTCTTGCTTATACCACTTTTCCATGAGGACACTCGAACAAATACGCATAGTACATCTTTGAACATTGTTGATCATTCATTATCATAGCGAGAAGCTACATATATTAAGCCCAGTAGGGAGGGGTAAGCCACCAAGACAGTTTAATCGCTGCTGATTTTGGCATGCTTGAAATATTTCATCCCGACCCACGCAACCACGACCCAGACCCAAGCCATAATACATGTTAGTATGAGCAATGCTGGATAATAACCGGTGATAGGTAACGTCGGGTCGTCTTCGAGCTCCGGAGGGGCATAGGGAGTCGTCCCTACGTCCCAGGCCCAGCTCCAGACGTTCAGGCAGGAACCCATGCCTATTATAAACACGAACCACGTCACGGCTAGGACTATCCACCCCCACCATGCCGTCTCATTGTAGTTGTGGTCTTCGTGTGCCGCGGGAAGCGGACTTGCGGTTAAGCCTTGGAGAGATAGAGGTGACTTGGCGTGCTTGATCGAGCGCCGTCGCTGGAGAGACGATGTCGGCGTGAGGTTGGGGAAATAGGAGTCGGACCCGGAGGATAGAGAAACAAGTTCCGGTCGGAGTGGAGAAGGGACGCGAATGGGTATAGAGAGTATATCCTCCTCGTCGGTGGTAGAAGTGTATGATATCGTAGGGCTCGTCATCTGGGATTCGTTCTCAGGGGATGGCGCGGAAGGAGTCGGTACGCCATTATTCCGAGCAAAGCCGTTTATAGATGGTCGTGGTATCGGGTCTGATATTCCCAAGCCTAGGCCTCCCTCCGCAGCTTTGGGATGTGAAAGAGAAACCCCCTCCGGCTCGACCGGCGAATGTTCAATCGGTGACGTATCTGTGTCAATAGCTAGAGGTTTCAACTCGCGCTTTTCGCGTGCTGCGCCACGCCCAAGCAGAGCGACCTTGCGGAGCGACCCCTTTCGTTTGCGGGTCTTCTGTTGCTGGGACAGGGCGCCGGCAAGCGCACGGGGTGGTTTGCCGGTGGGATCTTGGGGATTATCGGTATGTCGTGATTCGTTGAGGCTTGACTTGCTGTCGGAGCTGCGCAAGAAAGGGAATTTCGAGAGGATGCTACCTCCAGAACCACTCCTCTTGCGCCCCGCTGTCGCAGTCCCTGGTGATGATGCAGCATGGCTCTGCGCTTCAGCTGAGGCTGCTGGTGTGTTCTCCATCATATATCGTGTATCGAGCTTTGTCCTGTATGTCGAGAGAGCGAGGTGATATACTTTCCCATCATGTTTTATTAGGGGAATGCAGCGGATCTAAGCGATCGAATTTCATCGTGCAGGAGAGTTCCAAGAGCCTCCCGCCCGACTTTTTTTTATAAGACGCTTGGGCGTCGCAGTAGTCGAAGCCGCCAAAGTTAATACAATTTAGTGTTGTACGTAAAGTTCTGAAGACTTGCCTAACAGGCGCATGCTTAGTGGCTCTCTACCCCCGCGGTATCTTCCGCAGCTGCCCCTGAAGCTTCCACCATTCAGGTACGCGGATAAGAAGTTACCAATGAGATAGCAACGTGGCGCGTTGCATCTAGTACAGGAACCCGACATGTCGCAAATACGGCACTAAAATCGTAGAGATCTAGGTACAGGTACAACGCTAGAGAAGCGCATCAACCTCCAAAGTCAATTCAATCATGCAACGTCAAACCAATTCGATCCTCTTAGGAAGTGGCTAACCTAGGTTACTGCATCTTTCACACCCATGCGCCGAGACGTAATCTTGGTAAAACCACCACATCAAAGAAAAAAGAAGAGCTCGGACAATGGAAACGCGATGAGGTTACTATCGATATCACAGCCAGACACTCAACCACACCCAAGCCAAACTGGCAGGTTACCTGTGTCTATTAGGTAGCCCGTTCATTATTTATTCCTTCTCAATCGGGAAAAGCGCCAAATGAATGCTTGGGGATGGCTCCCAAAGCCCGTCCACCACCTCCCATATCCGTTACTCCCACCATCCAGACACCGGACGAAGACGCCCACGACCACCATTACCACCAATACCCATTCGAGGGTGACGACAGCTACTCTGCATACGAGCGTAATAGCTTACTAACCCCCACCCGCGACGCCTTCTACGACCCCAATCGCCTATCCCCTGTCGCCCCTACTTTCCAGAGCAACCTATTAAGCCCCAGCATGGCCTCCAGCTCTGGCGGCGGTGGTCCCAATGAGAACACCTCGCCCATTGATATACCCAATTCGAACGGCGGCGCCCCGAACCCCTTCAACTTCCAGACCCAGATCATATCGACCTCGCCCGTCAAGCCCAACGTAGGCCAGCGTCGTGGCCACAAGTACAAGCACTCGAGCATCAGTGCTCAGCACCAGATATTCCAGGAGCCACCGCCGCGCCCGCCACTCGCTCTCCCGCGCGACCTACCCATACCCACCGTAAAGGAGGCCTGGAAGTCCATGTCCAAAGACCAGCGTCGCCGTCTCTACTGGTGCATCTGCCACCTCCTGATCGCCGTGGTCGTCTTCCTGACGGCCCATGGCTCCTTAGCCATGACGGCGCTCTCGCATCTCGTGTTCTTTGACGTCGGGTCGGCGCTTATCTGCGTCGCCGTCGAGGTCCTGGGCAATTTTGAGGTGTGGAAGCGGAGCAGCATCCGGCACCCGTTCGGCTTGGAGCGCGCCGAGGTCCTAGCCGGCTTCGCCCTGAGCATTTTCCTCATCTTCGGCGGCTTCGATCTAGTCAGTCATAACATAAAGCACGTGCTCGAGGGCAAGGGCGGTCACGCCGCACACCATCCGGATCCGCATGACGAGGGGGATGCCAGGGTCCAGGCGGGCGGCTTGGACATGGCGAGTCTGGCTGCTATTCTCGCGACGCTGGTTAGTGCGTATGGCTTGAGGAATCACGCTCGAATCAGTAAGGTCATGCGCGTGAGCTATCTCGCCAGCTTGCCCAGCGTCCTTTCCAACCCCTTCCACTTCTTGACGCTGTCCACGTCGGCGCTTATGGTTCTCCTCCCGCTCTTATCGATCCCGATTAACGTAATGCTCGACAGCGCCATCTGTGGCTTGGTAGCCATGGCCATGTTCGCGCTGGGCATCCGGCTCGCCATCGCCCAGGGCCTGATGCTGCTGATGAGCTACGGCGGTCGCTCGGGGTCGGGCTCACCCGGCAAGAATAAGGAAGTCGGGGTGGCCGATGTGGTGCGCGAGATCGAGGCCGAGCCCAGCGTCGAGAAGGTCGAAGAGGCACAGTTCTGGCAGGTCCACTATGGGCTCTGCATGGCTAACCTGAAGCTGTCCGTCGCTAGGGGCTGCGACGACGCTACGCTAAGCAAGCTCCGCACACGCATATCGAACCTTATCCAGAATAGACTTGGAGAGGGCTACGGTAAGGGCGGAAGCCTAAGGTGGGAGGTCAGCTTGCAGATGGCTACGGCCGGGCGGTTCTAGTTACTGGCCTATTACACATACCGTTATACCTGTTATACTACCGCCTTATCGCAGTCGATGTACATTATAGGAGTGAGTACATGTGGCACTGTTGGTGTGAGGGTCTTGGTTGAACTACACTAGATTAGACATAGCAAGGCGCTGTGGGACAGAGGGGAACGAGTATAGTGGTTTATCTTCGTGTATATGCTTTACGCGGCGAGGCTTCTTGTACATATTACTACTCCAAGTCATATTAAAGGGGAGGTTTTAAAAAAAATAGAAAAACCGAAATAATATTTACCTATATCCCCTGAGTGAATATGAATTAAGGCTGTACTGGATGAACATGAGGGACGAATATGCGTTCTATATTCAGCTTTTGTGAGGGTTACCTTTTACCTAGAAGAGTAGAAAAAACGTGCGAGTTATCAACCTCCTTATATCTCCCACAGCGCTTTACATATACCTACACACTCATATTTACCAGCCGGGCGTAAACTACTTCAGGAAGCTAAATGAAAAGACACAACCTAGCTATAGAAGTTCCATCTCTAATTTTGGCATGACATGTTGTCGGAGGGGAAGGGGTGAGGCTCGTCAACCTTGATGGTCAAGTCGCTTAGTAGGTATATACATGGTAAAGGGGTACAGTACTTGGCTATAGGGGCGTGCTTTCTTCCCTCCTTTTCGGTTTCTCCTCCTTCCCGTTGTATTTGGCCTAATTGGTTCTCATGCAAGACGGGGGCTCCTGGCTGAGTGCCTACGATAACTTGTGGGATATATACCAAATACCTAAAAATTCATATTTCTTTCCTCTCTTCGTCATTATATAGGCATATATCCACACTATCGTTTTTACGGACCATTCGTTTCTGAGAGCCAACTGCCACATGTTATATTTATTTATCAATGAAGTACGAATTCGCCGAAGAAGAACTCAGGATGTCGCATGAAGAAAGTACCAGCGGGTGCCCTTCTGAGCCGTTGACGACCGATGCCCTACGACGCCACGACGGATGGGAGAGACCCAGTCGTCAAGCCCCAAACCCAGAGGACCAACATGAGTGCACCATGTGCTGCGAGACTATTCCCATTTCCCACCTTACGACTCTTCCCTGCGGGCACCAACTTCACCCCAAGTGCCTGCGCAACTGGGTATACCATCGCCAGACGCGAGGTCGAGCTGGCTATCCCGCCGGCCAGGGCAGATGTCCTATATGTCGCCGCTCGCTTCTCTATGTGTGCCAACACAGGATCTCAAAGCACCTGTTGCGGCCCGGGGTGCATATCCGTATGTGTGAAGACATGCTGAATCAGCTTGTTTTTCTCCTTCTCCTTCTCCTAGTGCAAATACTCTTCGAGAATTCTGACATATTCTGTTGGTTGTTTGTTCCTCCTGAAACTTTAGGGGAAAGATGCTAATATGACATGTTTTCGTATACGCAGATCCCTTAGAACTTGCTACCATGTGCCCGAACTGGTTATGGTCGATTGTATATCCCCATACAGAATCGGTCCCCTCCGAAGTCGAGGAAAGCGAAGAACCAGGTATCGATCTCCCTATGAGTACGCCGCCGCCGTCGCCTTTTCAATTAAACCAGAACCATGGTTCCCAGACAGCAGATTAGGGCTCGCTGGAAGACGACACGGACCTACAGGCAATGCGGACCAGTCTGGATCTAGGAATGCAAACTCCCGAACTTGAAGAGGAGACTGGAAATCCCGAAGACCTTGCGTTGTCGGAGTCCGATGAGACTGGGGCGGCACCACCCACACCTGCTGACGTGGGCGGAGAAGTTACGGCTCTTCAGTACGAGTACGGGCTCGTCCCCAGTGACTTGCGCTCGACGCTCGTACGCGCCGCTGTCCATTCTCAGGAGAGCCTCCAACTTCTAGCTCCGCCTTCGCCTCATCACATGTCCGAGCAGCCGACTCAGCCAATCCTGCAGACCCAGGAGCTACAGGAGCAGGGAATCCAAACTTGGGAAGCACCACCCCCCCAACAGCCGCAAGCCGGATTCGACCCGTCTGAGGCAATACGAGTCAGACGACCCCGACACCACACATTTCGCCTCGCACGGCCCGAGTACGGGGAAGGACAGCATGGCCGGTGCGTGACCAAATATCTCATGGCGTGTCTCATCGAGGCCGGCTACGCCAACGTGCTCAGCGACCAGATCTTGACGGAAGAGAGTGAGGTGGCCGCGATACGCCAAATATTCCCCAACGACCCCACACTGGCAGATGCCAATGATACTCGCAAGACAACCATCGAAGAGGATTTCGGCGAATGCCTCGGTAGGATCTGTCGGTTCATAAAGCAGCACGAGGGCCACATCTCGCTGAACCACGTGGCCCTGGGGACCCGGGACGCGGAGGAGACCGCCATAGGACGGTTGTTCGACGAGTTCTGGGAGAGGCGCGTTGCGCTGCGCGACCGGGTGGATTACATCAGGAAGGAATATTACTTACGGCAACCACTATAGATTTCCCTTTGATCTCTACTACGTGGCAACCCTTATGGGTATTTTCTGAGGCATACGTCGAAGTTTTTATGTCGAAAGCGGGTTTCTTATTACGGACACTTGTCCCAGCTCTGTTATGTCTATTACCTTAGAGTAGCGTATTTGTTTTGAGGACTTCGAATAGCAAAGATTCGAATTTATACCATAGCGATTCGAATACAGGTGTAAATGTGACAAGAAGAAATTAAAAACGTAGAACAGAACATGAGAAACACAAAGATAAGAAGGGAATGAAGAAACATACGCAAGCACGATCTCTCTAACTCCCTTGTCGGCCAACACTGAGATTAACAAGCTTCACCCTCCCCTTTTACCATCTGTCTGTGCAATAGCGGAAACGAAATTTCTGCATAATACCCGTTCACTAAGCTTTTAAGAGTGACGGATACCCAAGGGTGAGGCAAGTATGAAAATGCTATCGGAGATAAAAAGGGGGTGGTTTGCCCTCATTGCTACGTTGCCGACGTCGTCACCGGGCTTCTATTAACTACCAGGTAGGTATGGTCTATAAAAATAAGGCAATCCTAGCGGAATGCAGACATCTACATCTGGTTTCGAGCTCGAGAATTGTGGCTCTATGGAGAACTAGCACTGCGAGGTCATTGTCCAATTCTCATAGACCCGATATAGTTCACATGTAATTAGACCATTCCTTGTAGTTCATACCTGCGGTTGAATCCGTTTCATCGTAACCATGAAGATGCATATTGCACGAAGACGTCGAATCGCCAGATCAGTCTTCAGGTCACGAGTACCGGCAACATAGGTACTCAAACTCCTAGAATCGAATTCCGCCCACAGCTCAAAGTAGTTCAGCATAACAAGTATAGACGACGCAAGCCGGACCCGAATCTTGGGGATGGCGGCTATGATCAAGACATCTCTTTTTTTGATGCTGGCCGTTGGGGAAACTTGTCGGACGGATCTGCAGGAAATGGGCAATGGTTTGAACGGCTCGAAACTGCAGCGTATGGGATATTTCCATTCCAATACCGATCAATCATATCTGAGTCGACATAGTCCTAGCGGTAAGGAAGCAGGTCTTCGGAATACCATAAAGCATCGACCAGACAAATCCGCAACGCTCGTGGTCGCGACACACACAACGCTGATGCTGCAGTCTCAGTGCCATGCAACCGCCATCAAGAGATTAGACGAGTCGAAACAGCCTCAGGAAGTTGTCCACATGGGGCAGCATTTGGAGAGGGCTATATGATTGTACCAGCGGAGGATAGGATAAGCTCGGCCTGCGAGAGAGAGTTGCGATCGCATTCTATCTAGGAGCGCGCTGCCGTCCTAGATTCCGTAGTATAGACCACGATCCTTCGCAATGAACTGTCTCTTCATCGAGGGTAATTTAGGTAAACAGGTAGGCAAGAAAATCACGCTGAATTGGTAAAAGGGGGAGAAGATTGCTCGATGAGCACGCAAAGGAAGAAAAAAAAAAACATCTCGTCACGCGTTGCTCAATCACGGGGTTGTCCTACGTTACGCCAACGACGGGCCGCCTCCTCGCCGCCATCTTCTTCTCAGTCGGACGATAGGGGGGAAGGGGAAAACGTATCATCTATCTCCTGTATCACCATCGCCATCATCGCAAAGAGGAAGGATATCCTCGTCTCGCGGTACAAGAGACCTCTAGGCGGCGTTTCACGTATATCAAAAGGCTGAACGACACACGGAGTTTCTTTGGCAAACCTGCGAGATCCATACTGGGGGCGAGAAGATACCGATGCCGACTACCTGATGCGGGCCTCCCCCTTCATGTTGTTTTTTTCCTCCCGGGTCTGCGCTCTCGTTCATCCCCGTGTATGTATTACGACAGGACCTAAACCTGTGTCGTGTACATACCTAGTATAAGCCCCTAACCTAGGCCGTTAGATCGCTGCTGTTCGGCGACGTGGAATTAGGGTACGTGGACCTGACATTTCCGTACGGAAGTTCTGGCGAAGTAACGTACGTATGGATATATGTATGTATGCAAGCAATAAACAGCTGCGGATGTACGCGCTACTGTTCAAGTCACCGCTAGTTAGTCCAGGGAGGAGGCAGATTGCATCTGAAAATTTCCACCCCCGTAAGCGAGACGAAGATTGGGGAGAATCCGTGGCACTCAGGGGATGACATGGTGATATTGGAATTGATTGATTAGAGTTGCACGTAGTTCGTTAGCCCCGAAGTAAGGTTTTCATGCAGGTATCAGTTACATGTGTACCTTAGGTACGTTAGGATCCGTCCGTGATATGACTTGAGTAAGGGGGTCTGTGTCATTGTAAGAGATGGGTATTGGTTTCACCGGAGAGGGGGCGCAATCAAGGTGGCGCCGGACCGTGGAGTTTGGAAGAAAGGGAGAAGAAAGGTGGCTTGTGGCTCACTTACTATTTCGATTATCTGGACCCAGAGAAGTGTTCCGAACACCGGTGACGGCATTGTCATGCAGGAAGAAACTCATCACATTTAGCTATCCTTATAGCCGAAGCTTGGAGGTGTGGATTTACGCCCTACATTGGAGCTACGTCGAGCTAGCCGGAAGAACGTGGCACGACATCGACAATACCCTAGACACCCAATATGAAGAAACTCGTCTGTGTAGGAGCTTGCTATCTCGATACCATCCTCGAGTAAGTCGTCCCCCCTGTTGCGCAATAAGCATGACCTGACTCAGATACCCATCTTACGCAACCTAATATGTCTGTCTATGTAGCGTGCCTCACTATCCGAGCGAGGATTCGAAATTACGTGCCACCAATCTCGGTGTCCGACGCGGTGGCAACTGTCCCAATACTCTCGAGGTGCTCCAACAGCTGCTGAGGGAGCGAGGGGACCACCATGTTAAACCTTACCTGATATCATGTTTGCCTAGCGCCGATGCACCTGCGACTGCGACGGTAGTGGGCTCATTCGGGCACGAGAGCGTCGTAGATTTCACGAGATGCATCTACCGCGCCGATCACACGGAGCCGGCGAGTAGCTACATCATACGTAGCGAAGCCACCGGGAGTCGTACCCTCGTCAACTACAACAACCTACCTGAGATGACGATCGACGAGTTCGTAGCTGCCGCCAACGACGTCGGCGACGATGCCTGGTACCACTTTGAGGTACGAAAACCCGCAGCGCATATAAAGAGTCGGTTGGCAAAAACTGGGGAAGAGAAAGACGCTTGTGAATCTAGACTCACCCTAAGACACTCGCACTAGGGACGGATTCCTGAGACGACGTTGCAATGCATTCGGTATCTGAGGCAGTTGTTCCCCAAGACAAGAGTAAGCGTCGAAGTCGAAAAACCGGGCCGAAGCGGATTAGAGGACCTGGCGGCTGAAGCGGACGTCGTCTTCTATTCGAGAAGCTGGGCTGAGGTGAGTCATTCCCTCGTTACCTCCTCATTACGCTCATGTGAAAGTCGGGGAAAAAAGAAAGGAAATAGCAAAGTAGAAAGGAGTACAACGGGCGGCAGAGTTTGGTAGAGATGAGTTGACATATCGAGCCGGTCCTCTAGAGTAAGCGATACCAGAATGCCCAGCAATGCCTGAGTGCCCAATCGGGCGTCGCCCGTCGAGCGTGAGTTGCATTTCGGAAACCTGGTCGCTCAACAAGCGCCTGCAAGCATACACACAGGCGGCGCTGAGATAATATGGTTGCAGGTCGCTTCTCTGTTGTACGTGGGGTTCGGACGGTGCATCGTGTCTATCACTCCCCAGCGAGGAGGCCGTGTCTCTGCCGGCAACCTTGCCAGGACAAACCATTTCCGTAGTGGAGTACGTGAGAAGTTCCATATTGACCGCCCCGGCCGAAAAGGCCCCTTCGAAGAGAAAAGCTTGCATGAAGACAGCCCCTCCCCGACGTTGCTAAGGAAAGAAGCGTCATCAAGGCAAGATCCAAGATGTGGGCTAACGGATATCCCTGCGTTAGCACCGTGGGAGCAGGTGACACCTTCATTGCCGGGATGCTGTTCGGGCTGCTGTGCCACCACGAAGACTGGGACACCGAGAAGAAAGTCCAGTTTGCTGTGCAGCTTGCTACGCGCAAGGTGCAACAGGACGGATTCGACGGCGTTGGGGCCGGCGTGATGTGAGGAAAAAAGCGCCTTTCTGAAAGTGGCGTCTCTCGATGAAACGGGAACACCTAGGCGATCGGTTACGGGTTATACGATGTGACTAGCGAGCTGTTGGTCGTGTGACGAGTGACCTTTTAAATTATTACCCTTCCTTTTGACTTTTGATCCTTTCCCAGCCCTCCCGAGACAATAAACTTGGGGCGCCTATCCTGGGAATGGCCTGCCGGAAAGGCGAATCCATAATAGGGTTCAAGAGGTTTGCCGACCATTGACCGAAGAGAAAAAAAAGTGCAGGTATCTAGGTAGCGTTATGTAGTTCGCATAGTCTCGGACGCAAAAGCAAGAAACCGACCATTAAAGGGATTTGCATGGATCGATGACTCGTAATGGAGATATCCCGGGGTGGGTTAACCCCTCCAAATCCCTTGGGATTGGTTACTGGTAAACAAGCAACAGGTATCGAAGCGGTCTTATTAGTATCATTCAGGAAGGCCGAGTGCATCCGCGTCTCCTGTACTATGTATGTAGTTCTGTAGCTGTTAGGCTTGGAGATGGGGGCCAGAAATATCTCAAGAAGGGAAGGGGGAAAGGTGAAAAGACCAGCCGAGACTGGATCATCGGAGGATGGGCGTCCTAATGGGTGTCCCGATGGGTGCCATGTGTTAGGTAGTGTCAATGAGCGGTGAAACTGTGGATCAATCCACCAAGTATATCTATTTCGATGTTGTCTCTAAATGGTTGGCTTGTATTGGGATTCCGTTGCAATATCGCTGATTAGGAGGGGGGGAAGGAGAGGGGGGCTGGGACGGATGATAGCCCGTTACAGTGCTGTAAGTACCTCCTATCTGACCTATTCCTTACCTGTATCGGACAAGACCACGGCCCCATGGCTTGCACAGAAGCACCTAAAGCACCCCTAAGCTCGCAACCGTATGGCAGCACAGCTCGGCACAATTCATTTACGTATCTGGGTTATTTATCGATACGACCACGACCACGATGCCTACTAGGTCGGGTACTATTCAACATGCTATCATGTTTCTGTCCAAGTGCTGTAACTCGTAAGCCCGAGGTCGTATTTGTCGCATCGCCATCCCACCAAGCCCACAAGCCAGCAAGCCCACCACCGGCATCCATGTGAGCGAAGTCCCTTGCGAGGTCCCTTGCGAGGTCCCTGGTAAACACCCGGAGCCGCTTTCCTGTACCCCGTAGGCCTGGATCGCCGCGAATCGCTCTCCATCTGTCCATCTGTGGGAAGGCATTGCACGAGTCGTATCGGGAAACTCCTTTTGACGTAGGAGTGGGATTGGGGACGGGCTTCCTTGCTGCGAAGCTGACACGAGCGAAATCCAAACAGCTGTCGGTCCACGGCTCATCAAGTCCCACGACACATACCACATCCACACACACGCACGACACTGTACCTTTCGATGAATCCCTATTTTATCAAAGAAACGAGAACCTAGTATCTGCCCAGGGTCCGATTCTGGAGTTACATATTGTATATTTCTGCGGATGTTGAAGAGCCGCGTCGATACGAGTAGGTCTAAGAAGTGTCAACTTTGTTGCGGTCTCGTTTGGGATAATAGTTAATCGTCGGGTCTGAGCGGTCTAGATTACTGTGGCCCGTGCTTTGGATACCGAATATGCTTCGAGCGAATCGTGTCGTTGAAATCTCATACGAAGTCGCCCCTCTACGTAGACGTAATATGCATCTAAGACGCCGTAGTTTATACATGTAATATTTGCCTAGGTAGGTAGGTAGTAGGCCGCTACGATTTACTTAGACGCTGATAGTCATGACGCAACCACCTGTCTATTTCCCGTGTACGCACCATCGGGGCAACGAACTCCATACGCGTACCTAGGCTGCTAGGTCTTGTATTCGTGTACAACCGTAGGTGTGCCGAATGGTAGGTAATTATTGCGTTGCTCAATGATGTGCCGCTGAGGCGACGATCAATCACTCTGAAAGGATCACTTCCGGCGGCAAGTTGTCTAGAGCTGCGGATGGAGAGGGCTTGGGCATCTCGGTTAGCCTCGATAGTGTTTCCCAACGAAGCGTGCATCGTAGGCCGCGTAGGGGAGCCCTACTAAGTTCATCAGACGATTGGCAAGCTCGAGGAACTAGAAGCTAGCGTCTACTACATATTGCTCGAATCAAGGCGCACGGGTGGATGATGATCTTGCAACGGCCCTTGCCGATTCGAGATCCCACTGCCTCCTTGCGTATTTATTTCACGATGGATGCGACACCACATGCTATGTATGTAGATGTGGATGATGTAAGTATAAGATTCCTTCGTCCACGTACATGTAGGGGTTAAGATTGCCCGTTTACGCGAGCAATTAGATTACCCCTACTTCACCACTATATGCTATGCTCATGCTGACGGCGCCGGGAGGCCTGCGAGGCCCAGAAGGAAACACATCTTCGGTGATCGTCTGATTTGCCAACATTGGAAGGAAGTCCGCCGTGCTTGGGTAGGCTGGTAGGCTGGTAGGGAGAGGGAAGCTTGCTGACCGGACCTGGACCCCCGATCCTTTCCGTAACGACGCTGTCTGCTAAGGGGATATGCAAGATTTACCAGTGTGACATGCGAAATTTTGTCTCGTTGGTCTTGGAACCACGGCATGTGTGCCTTATTCAGGTCAGATAGACGTTGATGCTTCCTCGACGCAATCGTAAGCGCACAGGCCTACCTGGCGAGCCTACTGCAATGGCGGCTCAATGTTGCAGGTGCTTAAGTCGTATGGGTTTTAGTTATTGCCCCAAGGCTAAGGCTCAGCTGTGGCTCAGGGGTGTGGAAGGGGGGCCGAGGATACGTAAAGTACTGCGAGTAATATGCGAAGCCAACATCGACGCCAATCATTACACGATGCTGATGGCTGGCCTGACTAGGTTAAAAGGTAAAGACTGGCTAAGCTTGGGCTAATGTCTACCTAACCTCGGAAGGGTTCTACCTGCCTCCTTTTTCGACGGAGTCCAATAGCCTCGACTTACGAAGGTATCTCTGATTAAATGCTCATCAAGCAAGGTTGAATCTATTCGAGACCATCGTGGACAGCACGTAGCGCCGGCAAATCATCGAAATGTCTCGTTCGCCCTGTCATTTCGGCCATACGTTCGAAAAGATCACGTTGTACACCTAGACCCAAGGCTCCCGTTAATGCGCCTAATTAGCTCTGCAAGGTATCGAGCGAAACGATGCAGCGGTCCCTGCGGAGGAGTCGTGGGCCTCGCAAGCCTGGGCTGGAATTGGAGCAAGAAAAGGGAAGCTGATAATAAACTTTAGCGCCTATCTAGGATCGGAACCTCGTCGCTAACGGAACATGGCTGAGCCCCAGGTCTTAGGTACATCGTATGTGTGTCCGAATGTATGTGTGCCATAGTCTTATAGGGATGTAACCCTGTGCTGTAGAGTTGTTTTATGGGTGAGTCGCTTTTCCCATGCTAGCAATCACGGACGATCGTTGCGGCGCCCTGTCATATGGGCGCATGTACATAGTACCTACTCACATACATAGTACTCGAGCAAGCCCCCCACAACTAAAAGAGATGGGCAGGTTACAGCAGGGATTTATTGATTGATAACCTTGTGAGATCCACGTTAGAATCAAGTGGTCCGCCAAGTTCCAGCCTTGACAGGGCTCGGATCGAGTTTTAGTGGTGAACTACTGCAAAAAAGGGAATTGGAAATCTTCCAGAGAATTCCCCCGAGAAGGGACCCTGGCATTGTTTCGACATGAAAATCCGGAATCATATCCCATCTCGTAAATTGACCAAGATCCGAGTTCGTGGCTGATTGTACATTTGAGGTGTCGTACAAGACAGTTTGATATTGCCGTCCGCAAGCCTGGCTGGATAATATTCGCGTTGTTTTACTGCCATGCATGGTGTAGGTAGGTAGTAATCATCTGACCTATATCGTAGGCGTGGCACACGGATCAGCAAAGCCCTCTCTGCTCTGTGTAGTACATAAGTGGTGGGACGGGGGGGGGAGGATAGGCAACTGGCATCGACCGTCTTATTAAATGGTGACGGTGACGATGACGATGACGATGGTGGAGTTGGACATTCAATAACTGAAAATATACTGGGGGTAAGATTAGGTACATAATGCATATATACATGTACATAACGTACATTAGGTACGCATACTCCTGCACAAAGCTTGAATCGTGGGTGACGCCCCTTGGGGTTCCTGACCGTAGCCACGCCACACAATAACAAAAAAATGCTGCGAGAAACTGGATTAGCGCCGTCCCTGGTCGAGCCCGAGCAGCTGACCAGTAACAGCAGGGGACGGCACGAAGGTGGAACGGATTCGAGCTGTTGTCTGCAATTCGAACCGCACAGATCGCCTCTAGGCTTGGCTGCTTGGGCGGCATGGACCATACAGTTGGCAACGTACTATGCGAACGAAGCCATGTAACCACGCTCCAATAAGTGTAAGTGGGCGAGGTGGAGTCTCCATCGAGACCCTGACTGCCGGACTGGCGGCTTGACGGTGCAGATAGTGCTGCCATGATCACTGGCTGTTCTATGTAACTCGGACGAAGAAAACTTGGCTAGCTTCTCGTCTGACTTATATGATCTCACTTGCTTAGTGCTCGCTAACTATACGGAGCTCGGGGTTCCTTCGGTGTCTTAGGGACCTCAGCACATCGTGATGCTTGCTGTCTTGCCCTTTAGGATGATGATCATATCCGAGTTGTTAGAAAGTACGAAGTGGGGTGTGTATACTATGTATGTAGTAGGTGGAGGTGCAGGTCCCTGTTTTTAGGGAAATACCCGACGATTTCTCTACTACCAACCCTTTCCAATCCTTCTGTGACAGTCTTTTATTAGCTGCCCGGGCTCGACATGCATAAGGCCACATATGGTTTCACCGAGGCTCTTTTGACCTTGGTGGGCTTGTATTAAAATGTGACCTGCGGCCCAGGGTGCAGAACCTTTTTTTCGATCCCGCCACGAAACAGTAGCCTGCAGGTAAGAGCTATGGGCTCGCCGAGACGGACGACTGGCCGGCTGGAGTTGACGGAGCGGGCTTGCGATCTCTGACTCGCAGGCTGCCTGCATAACTTCTTGATCAGTGTCATCCATGCCCGCGACGTTTGGACGGGGTCCCTTTTCAATAAGAATAGTCTTAAGTTTCGCTGACCGAGGGATACGTGAGATGAATTAGCCTGCCCCGACCAAGCTGCCCAAGCCACTGATCACGCATGCCTGTGCAACCCCTTAAGTATCTGGTCTTGTATTGGATGATGCTTCGATGATCCAGGGAAGGGAGAAGTATTGGCTGATCACAACTCATGAATCGTACCTAGTTCAGTTGAACAAACACCAGCTTGCCAGCAACCATCCCAACCCCGGGTTGAATCCTTGAGAGGGATCTGATTGGCTTACGACATGTGTTGCGTTGTATACATAACTCGTAGCAAAGCCGGCAGACGCTCCGTTCGCGATGGGAAATTGGGCAGCTTGTTCTCGGGATCTATCTTATCCACCTGCCTGGGGCCCGAGGGACCTGACTCTTGAGCTAACGTTGACGGCTCCAGGCATGGATGGTTTCATTCTGCGCGCTGCACTACTATGGTACTTGCGCAGATATACTTTTCGGACCAAAGGCTAATAACGACCATGGGATACGTTGATCGGTGGCTGAGTCCTGCTCCTGTAGTGTGTAGCAGGTACTCCGCTGGTCGGGTAGGTAATTCAACACGACCGGCCAAACTGGACAATGTCGTACCTCTATTACAACCCTAATAAAATGTGAAGGAGAGTGTGATCTGCGATTATTCATGATGCTTCAGATTCGACCGACACCATTCCATCTGTACCGGCAAGGATGATCTCTTACCGACAGAGGAGCATGTGTAATCCGACGCAGCCAGCCACAGCCACGGCTCTTGTGCGTGCTGGCGTGTCTTTTGCGTCGGGTACGAGTTGTGTCCTATACTATGTCAAGGTCAAGGTCAAGGTTGCGGTTACGAGTCACGGTCACATATGAGTGGGCGCAGACGCATGACGGTTGCTCGAATCCCTTATTGACCCTGAGACTGGAATGCCCAGAAGCCAACCCCAATCTTGTTGCACCTAAGTGCCTTGTGATCTGCATTTTTGCTGCTGTTATTTTCCGCGAGGGAATCTGCACCTGCACCTGCAGCTAGACCTAAACCTATTAAAAGCGTGTGCGGAATGAGCGGATTATGGCGGCCAGGTCTAGAGACGTCGTGTCTGTGTGTCTATCAAGTGCCAACCATTACATTACATAGTAGCTCATATTACTCATAATGTTGAGGGATAGGAATCAGGATGATGGGTACGGGTACGGGTGTGGATGTGGGTAAACGGCTCTGAGCTAGGTAGTAGTATGAAACTTGATGTAACGGATATATCATGTAGTCGGTCACCCCAGGAAGCGAGAGTAAGATCCGAGATGCGAGAAAGTAAGTGACTGGCTGAGAATGCTGGAAAGTGACTAATTTACAAAACATTGCTGCAGCGGTAGGTAAAACCCCAACCACACAACCACAACCACAAACAAAACCAAGCGGCCGGAGTATTGTGTTACCGCCTTTTCAGGTACCTAAGACGCAACTTGGAACACTGGGCTATCGTAGGGGATTGCGCAGGTAAAAAGTACAGCACCTAGCCTAAACCCTATACAGCGTCTAAGGTGGGACGAAACGGCGCATTGAAGGAGGCGCCCCGATGTGCGTGCCCATCCATTCCGCTACGTAGCGCTCAATACTCCTTTTACAGGGGATGGTTCGGGGGGTTTTGGAGAGCTGCTAAAGAAGGCAGGGAACACAACGCAGCACCGGGATTGTATCCTACTGCGCACCACGGGATTTACTACTACCTAGGTATGTATGTACATAATATAGGTAGCACATCTTTACACGATAGCGCATACATTAGGCGGTGCGTAGTTACCTACCTAACCTAGGTATATACATATGAACCCAGCCAAACACTCAGACATCAAGGACCCTTGCCTGCTGAGGAGACAAGACAGCTTTGACTCAGATCCAATCACCGTTCCGAAGAAACAACCAGGTAGGTATTATGTAGTCACCCTCATGTGGGTTCGAAATCCAAACCATCACAGGTACGATCTTGGCCAAGTCTATAATCATGCTAACTTCGCTATTGGCCTACATAGTACATGGATCCCTTCCTTTCCTGCTGGCTCTTAGTGCATACTATATAGTCTGGTAGTACGCATGCCTCCAAGCTCTAGGCCCTAGGCTCTAGGCGAGCAAGCCGAAGACATTAAAAATTTAGAAGCTTTCTCAAACAAACTCAACATAGCACACGTATGCGCTCCCTTTTACGTAGCATTTTAGAGGATCTTGCGCCCCAGCTACCAGCATGACTTATGTACAAGCCGCCGCGGGCTTTCCGCTAGCATCGGCGACGTGCAAGTTTCGCAAAGCATCATAATAAAAGATATGGTTCGGCGGCTTATGGGGTGAAAAATAAAATAAAAGGAGCGATCTGACAGGGCCGAATTTGTCTACCCTATCTCATCTCTTACTAGATAGTCTACTAGGTAACATCATAGGTAATACCGGGATACTTTGACTCTGAAGAATAAAATAAAATCAAAAGAGCGCTAGCTATATCGTGGCACGCTGCAGCATGTAGTATGTAGCATGTAGCATGTATGTATTATCCGCCAGGTCGTTGAGAAAAGCGTGCCAGCCAGCGTGCAAACATGAGTTCACCCTCCATGCACTCCCCACACAATCCGCCAAATATCACCCCCTATTCCCTCCCATCCCGTCCTAAGGAAAGCATCTCGTGTCTTGGCGCCGTGGCCCATTATTTCGGCCTGGAGAGCCTGGAGCCTGGGCTGCTTCGCGGCCCATACCTGTGGACCGTTTACCATACATATCCCATCTATGATCCATGGGTCCATTGGGCAGGCTAATCGCAATAAAGCGGCTACCGAATACGTACTATTTCAGCATAGCACTATTGAGGTCGAAGAGTGATAATCTGAATCCCCTTGGGCTTGACTAGCATTAGCGAGTATTAAGGCAAGTATATTGACACTACCTATGTACGTACTATATAGATAGCGACCTCCGTCGGCAGCAATCCTCTGTCGCAGGGATCTATATGGACCGGTGCAGTATGTGTACGTAGTAGCCATTATCAGACCAGTCATACTCATGCTATCCAGGGTTACCTTACCGATGGAACCGCCTTGGATTCGAAGAAGCATCTGCTGGATCTTACCGGAAGGGTTAGCCCATGTTCAATATAGGTATGGGTGTACATGGTACGCAGTAAAGTAGTGTTTTACATAGTATTCCTAGCAGCGGCAAGGTCTTATCGCCTCGTAGCAGGAAGCGATTAATGAACTGACACACACACACCCCCTTTTTGCCTCCGCCCGTCCACGCCCCCTCCCCAGACCACTAATAAGCATAGCAACAAGGGTCTTACACGCAAAAGCTCTTGTTGCCGACGCTAGGCTAAGCACACATCCTTTCCCTATTTCGACGCACCCTTCCGCTGACTTCTGCTCACGTTCTTCAAGTCCTCAAGCCCTCTTCTATCCACACTCCCGGGTCATACCCCACCCATCTTCGTTTACGCCGGTACGGAAATGGCAAGGCGATGGGGGCTAAGGATTACCGCTTCAGGTGTTTTAGTGGCTTTATTCCTTTGGACGTCGTTCACGGTCGAAACCCTTCCTTTGACCGCCCACCTACTTGGAATATACCCATAGGAGCCGTAGGAAATTTCAAAGACTGCAACCTAGTCTAATCCACTACATAGTACGCCAACGCTTGCCATCACCGTCCACCCGTCCCCGGTTATCAACACAATGGAGGATCCCTTTTTAGACCGACCAGATCCCTGCCGGAACCATATGACGCAGGAAGGAAAAAATAAAACAACTAGGCGGGAACCGTCATACAGGTGAAGCAGACACGCGCAGACACGCACTTACATGCATACAACATGCCAAACCGGACCATGTCTCTAAGGTAGGTATTGTTTCTCGGCCCTATCGCCCCAATATAACCATCTCCCGTATGCCATCTCACATAGCAACTATCCCCACGTTTTTAGTTTGATTTATCCTTTTTTTAAATAAGCCCTTTGCTTTCTCATCATGCTACATTCTTAGACTGAGTAGCCTGAGTCGATCTTTGAGTGAATCCTCATATTTACCTGACCGGCCTCCCACCTTCCAAGGCCTCTCTGGTTGTCTCTCTTGACTCCTCGTGAACTATTCTTATACCTACCGTACACGCCTTCTAATACAGCAACACCATCCTCACTATGATGCACTCGCACTTAGGGGCGACTATGGCCCATATGCCGCCTCAGAACTACCCGGCAGACCCAACCTTCGATGAAATTTCACGACAGTTCGCTATGTCCGACACAACGCGGAGGATACCTCGTGGTTCGGCTGGACAACGAACATCAGGAAGCATGCGTATCGTCAAGCCGAGCAGTGCTAGCAACAGCCCGCAAGCCATGATGGCACGCCGTAGAACAATGATGAACGACAATGTCATCGCTCGAAGACGCCAGCAAGCTCTTGACCAGGCTCTCCTACAACAAATGCAAGGTTACACATCGTACTCGACTCCAGAGGACCCTGTCAAGCGGAATACCCGCCCAGTCAGCTGGCATCCGACTTCTCACGTTCAACAACCCCATATGCATATCCCTATGCCGCAACCTGATTTCTCACAATATGTCGTTCCTACCCCGATGCAGTACCAAGCAGATATATACTCTGGGTACCAAAATCTTCCTCCAACTCCCGCGGTATATTCCGGACATACATCGCCCATGGCCACCATGTCGCCACTATCCCTACCATATTCGACCTGTTCCCAACTACATGCGGCTCCAGCATATCTAACGCAGGACACGTGGAATCAGACGCCGCAATTCGTACCTGATACCTTCACGACGAGTGGGGGTTCCGGTGAATTGGAGCCTTTCCCGTCGTTTGAAGACCAGGCCTCGATGAACTGGGACAATCTTGCTGTGCAAGGATTCAACAGTTGCACGGCGCCACCGACGCCGGACGAATTCCAGCCCGGTCACCAACCACAACCAATGGTAACTCCCGAGGAGTCCATTTCATATCAGCCTCTTGAAGAGCCGGAGGAGGAAGGGGAGATATTCGTGGGACTTGGCCTATACGATACCCCTAAAACGGACACGGATCCCGAACTGGATCACTACCGAACTACTACATCATCACTGTTAGGATCGACCTACAGAGGAAAGGGGTGGAAGTTGGAAGAAGCCTGGGAACCACCAGCATCAGATGACGAAGACGGTGAAGGTGACGAGGAAGAAGAACCCGAGAAGAGCGGGACAGCGCAGTCTGCCCCGGTCCAAGCCCAGGAGAACTGGATATGAGCTTGCTACCTTGTTGGATGGTATCTGCTATTGGACCCATGAAGACGCCTGTTACCCAAAAGATAACTACATTCTGCATGCAGAAAACATCGTAAAAAAGAAATAACTGGATAGGCTATTGTACCATAAGTGCTTAGCAATTATCCGCTGAGAAAAAAAATGAAGAAAACTTGAGTTCAGAAGTCTTCGAGGCTTGAAATTACAAAACACAAAGCTTTCTATGAGTGCAAATGTGACAACCCAATGTGACTCTTTTGGTAAATTGCTTGATAAGCACTTTCCATTCATCTAGCATTTTTATAATTCTATACATATGACATGACTTGTTTAATACTTAATACTAATGCTATTTTCTTATATCTCGATTCAATCCAAATCCTCGATTTACATCACGATGAGAGTATCTGGGTACCTTTACATAAGAATATGACCTCCTAGGTACCTAGGTAGGTTAGGTAAGAGGTAAAAGCTGGGTTAGCTGTAGGTTATGGCTGGGTGCTGATTGGCCAGAGAGACTTCAACGTTTGTTCGATTATGCAGGGGCCTGAAGCTCGGACCAGAAGGTTAAGCAAGGGTCTCCAGTTTTTCTATTTGGGGCTCTGCGTCAAACCCGTCAAAAAAGCGAAGAGCGCAGAGCACATGCAGAAGTACAAAGCTACTAATGTACATACACCCAGATAACCCAGTCCAGACGCCCAGACACCTTGCCCACCTGCACACTAAGGGCTAGCGCCTTACCCACGCCCTGGCCCCGAGACATCCCATGTGGGCATTTGGGCATTCCCTTTCCCCACCTCATCCACATACTTCCTATCTTTCTTCCACAGCCCACAAAGCAATCCCGGCAGCTCCCCAACGTAGAAAGATCCATGAGTGGGTCTGTGTTTTGTGGATCTTTGGGCACCCTGCAGCCATGCAGCTATGCTTGCGTCACATGTCACCATGTCACTTAAAGAAATTCTTCTATGCACGTTGGGACAAGAAAATTGGTGGATTCCTTTTTCTGTTCTTTTTTTTTTGTGATGGATCTTGATAGGATTTAAATGGTTGATCTGAACATGGCACGGCGGCATGGCACGGCACGGCATAGGATGACATTGGGCTCGGATCTCCTCTCTCGAAAAGACCGGCGTATCCAATAAATATCACAACAGGGGAACTACCGTACCTCGTAACCTAATGTACCTAACACGGAACTAATAAGCACACTTCTAGCGCAATCACCACTTCATCACGAGATGCAACACCGAATTTACCGTCCACATGTAGTCAACCATCCAACTATCGACGCAATTCATGGATCCTGATATATAGATCGTCTTTGTTTTTTGTGTGTTTGTGCAAGGATGCAGCGTGACCAAGTGACATTAGTAGGAGACAACGCCACCCCCTACTTACATTAACCAAGCATCTATTCCACGCCAATGCCCAGATAGGGACTTTCTCCTATGGGCTTCCTACTCCGAGAGATACTAAGCTCAGTACGAGCTCCAATCCGGATGCTATGGGCATATATCGTCAGCTTGCTTGCATATCTCAGTCATGTTTCCTGGTAGGGTTTCGACTGCAAAAATCGACGGACTGAAGACCTTCCCGAAGTGTCTATCTAAAGTAGGTAGTTGGTGAAGCTAGAAGCATGACCATGAATGGTTTTTACCGAGAAAAGGGGATGTTTCTTTCGCGTCGATATCCTTGGTAGGTATTTAGATGGGACGTAAATAGTTCCATCGTTTGCTTCGTCAGAGATCTATATGCTTGCTGAGCTGCTGTTATTTGCAACGTTGCCGTTGCCCGGTGACTCGAGCCGGTGTAGATGTTGTTTGGCGGTTTATCGATATGAATTCCGTAATCGGAACCCCACGGAGCTACCCTTTACCCCTCCATGACGATAATTTTTATAACTTCAAGGAAAATCAACAGTGGAGTTCTACGATACTGAACACTCAATTTCTCTGATACTTCCTCGGCGCTCGTATCATCCAATATGTCGTCTCAGTAAGTGGCCTGACTTAGCTCACCTTACTTAATTCCTAGATTCTCATGGTTTTTAAATAGGAAGGTATTGATGCTCGGAGCTGGCTTCGTCACGCTGCCGACGCTCCACATCCTCAGCGAAGCTGGCATTGCGGTCACCGTTGGTATGGCAATACCTACATCTCCAAGAAGCTAGGATTACTCGATTGACATCCTCGAAGCTTGCAGAACCCTCGCGTCGGCCCAATCCCTCTCCAAGGGCGTTAAGCATGCCACTCCCATCTCCCTCGACGTAACCGACGACAAGGCGCTCGATACTGAGGTTGGCAAGCATGACCTGGTCATCAGCTTGATCCCTTATACCTTCCACGCCACAGTCATCAAGTCCGCCATCCGCCAGAAGAAGCATGTGGTCACCACTAGCTACGTATCGCCTGCCATGATGGAATTGGACCAACAAGCCAAGGACGCTGGTATCACAGTCATGAACGAGATTGGCTTGGGTACGTAGCATTTCAATGGGTCTCCCATGTATTCGTGTTTCTAACTAATTCCCGTTGTAGACCCCGGTATTGACCATCTCGGCGCTGTCGCGACGATTGAGGAGGTCCACAAGGCCGGAGGCAAGATTCTCAGCTTCTTGTCTTACTGCGGTGGGCTTCCGGCTCCCGAAGATTCGGACAACCCTCTCGGATACAAATTCAGCTGGTCCTCCCGTGGTGTCCTCCTGGCCCTGCGAAATGCGGCCAAGTACTGGAAGGACGGCAAAGTGGTAGATGTCGCGTCTAAGGACCTGATGGGCACTGCCAAGCCCTACTTCATCTACCCCGGCTACGCGTTCGTCGCGTACCCGAACCGAGACTCGACGCCCTACAAGGAGCGGTACAACATCCCGGAGGCGCAGACCATTATCCGTGGCACCCTCCGATACCAGGGCTTTCCCCAGTTTATCCGGGTCTTGGTCGATATCGGTTTCCTGGACGATGCCGAGTCGGAGACCTTCAAGCAAGCGACCACCTGGAAGGAAGCCACCCAGCAGATCGTCGGCGCTTCTTCGAGCAGCCCGAGCGACCTCGAATCCGCGATCGTGTCCAAGGCCACGTTCGACTCGCCCGAGGAGAAGAAGCGGATCCTCAGCGGCCTGCGGTGGATCGGTCTGTTCTCGGATGAGAAGATCACACCCCGCGGCAACCCGCTGGACACGCTCTGCGCGACGCTGGAGAAGAAGATGCAGTACGAGGAGGGCGAGCGCGACCTGGTGATGCTGCAGCACCGGTTCGAGATCGAGAACAAGGATGGCAGCCGCGAGACCCGGACGTCGACGCTCGTCGAGTACGGCGACCCTAAGGGCTACTCCGCCATGGCTAAGCTCGTCGGCGTGCCGTGCGGTGTCGCCGTCAAGCAGGTCCTCAACGGCACCATCTCCGAGAAGGGCATCCTGGCGCCCATGAACTCCAAGATCAACGACCCCCTGATGAAGGAGCTCAAGGAGAAGTACGGAATCTACATGAAGGAGAAGACCATCCTATGAAACTCCGAACCTATCTAACTCTCCGAATTCACTACGGCTACCTGCTAGCTAGACGGTTGTGTATGTATGCGGAGAACAAAAAAGGAGTCTAACAAGCTGTGATTTTAATAATTACGAACAGGGTAGATAAAAAACCAAAGCTACGGCTCGGAAATACATAGATGGGGAAAAATCAAGATACCCGTGAATGCGAGTGAAAATCAAATACATTTGGTTGAAGCCCCTTAAGTGAATAAGTGGTATGTAGATGTAAAGACATCAAAGTTGCAATGCCGTGTCTTGTGTTAATGCATTGCATAAGAAGTACCTAAAAACAGCAATTTTCAGCTAGTGGGGTGCGGTACCTCCGTGTGGGGCCTCTAACAGGATGGAAATTTCATTTTCATTGTACCAATACGCTATTACCTACGAATAACTCATCACGAAGGTCCACGTCGTCCAAGTTAAATTACAGCCGAGCCGCCGCATCGCCCACCCTCACCCTCACCGCAAATTGGGAAGGTCCCTACTAAAACGCCCATACCGAGTCCAGGCCAATTGCCATTACCTGGGCCTTCGCTCGTCTCATAATCGTCCACAATGGTCCAGTATATACACACGCCCTGGCGGGACCGGGCAGAGCTACTGAAAGTCCGACGGCAGTTCTACCCTAACCCTCTACCACCAACCGCATCCAGCGACCTACATAGCGGCCAGGACCACGAATCAGATCAGGACGATGGCGATGAGGCGGAAAAGCAGCGCGCTGTGTCGCGCGTATCGATGTGGATGCAGCGCGGCGGCTGCCCCCACTTGGTCGAGTCCACGGCCCTGCTGATGGCCGCCGTCCTCAGCGATCTGCACGAGGCCAGGACCAGAGCCAACTCGTCCTCGTACGCCATCCGAGCGGCGTACTCGGCCGCTTTTAGTCGGTATGTTACTATAGCGTTTCACCCCTATCTTTCTTTCTTCTTCTTCTTCTTTCTATGTGCCGAGACTATTACGTCTCTTGGTACAGGACCCGCTGTCATTGCCGAAGGCCTCTGGTGTTTCTTTCGACCCCGTCTGTGGATATCTACCATGGGTAGACACCTGCTCGGAGTACTCGGGAAGGTCTAGTCTTGTCTAGTCTACGTGGTGTGACAATGGCCTCGAAGCTCGTCTCTGCGCGTATGACAGTGCGGATGGTCTAGTGCTAGCTTTCACAAGTAGGCTCAACATACCATAGCCTAGCCTAGCCGTGCAATCTACCCACCGAGACTACCAACTGGGCTGACCGACGAGCCATGTCAACCAGCTGACTAACCGTTGCACGCGTGATTACAGATTCGTCACAGGCCTGTTGGACAGTCAGCAGGACAAGCAGCGCAAGATGAGTATGTACTCGATTGCCAAGACCATCGGCCTGCCGGCAACCTTCGTGGAGCTGCGGCACCAGGCCACGCACGAGCAGCTTCCCTCGCTGTCGAAGCTACGGACCGCCGCCCGGAAGGCGCTCGCCTGGATCTGGGACTACTACTGGAGGAACCTACCGGCGGACGGGGACGACGGCGGCGCTGACGACTCTTGCCAAGATCTGCTGTTACGGTATCTCGGAGAGGAATCGACGGAGCAGACGAAGGCATTACACAGACAGCTGAAGCAGTGGGATCAGGTGACCTTATTGCAAACCCTGGCCGAGATTGGGGAGTCGTCCGAGGAACCCAGAATCATATCTCGGTCTCTACGGCTGTCTCAAGCCATACTTGATGGAAACTTCTTATCCGAGTCAAGTGCGTGGAAGAGAGAAACTAACGGTGCGCCCCCGTCGAAGAACCTTGATGAGTTCAGGACGGATCTCGAGGCGGCAGAAAGGGTGTTTGAAACGGTTGCTGTCGCTATCCCTGTCGCACGCACCGCGAGTGTGGATGATGGTGTTCAGACACGGTCAGCTCAGGCGAAGGGATGGGCTAGGTACGAGGGCCCGTGGAAGCCGAAGCCCATTGGAGTAGTATAGGCGTGAAGCAGCTTCAGTTCGAGGATAATAAATGAGTATTATTTATAGGCTGGACCTCGCGGCTATTGCTTATTTGACAGTTCCTGGTGATAGACACTGCTCATACTATTTAGTCATAGTCAGGAGTACGAGGCATCTGACAGAGATTCTCCGATTTTAGTCCCTTTATCTGAGGAATATTGCCTAGGTATGCAATGTACGCCGTATTGCTTGCGTTTAGTTCCAAATTTTATACATGAAGCCATTTGATAATATCGAAGTTCGATATGTAACAGCTTGTTATGACCAACTCAAGGAACCTGATAGGCTGTAGGTGCAATGTAGGGGCTTGCTCGACAGCCATCTGACAGCTGTCTGGCGGGCCGTTTTCTCTGTGAACCGACGTCATGGAGAATGCCGTGGCTTTTCGGAGCTCATGATTGCGCATTGCGTTTGTAAGCGGGATGAGGAGTAGAACAATAACTCCGTCAAATCGACAAGGTCATATCGCACACCTGCCTTTGATAGTTCGCGTCCCTTATGAATTTCCTCGCAAGAGCTGCAAGAGCAAGACCCTTGGCTCCTCGACGAATTGGCACATTAGCTGCGGCTGTAAGTTGCTGGACTGGCGTTAGAAAGCCATCAAGGTACTCGTCCTGACTCCGCTATAGCTCGCCTTCACCCGCGCGATGCATATCCAATCAATTCCCATGTGTAAGTCGTGTCTGATGTGCATATACCTATTGAAGTAACTCATGATGAAAATGGGGATGAAGTGAAAAACTAAAAAGAGTCTGATTAGGGACGGGCAGCCACGATAACTATGCTTACCTTGTCGTCGATGATAAGTCGAAGGATGCCTTCATCGTCGACCCTGCGAACCCTGATGAGTGAGCTATATCGCCCTTGTTTTCACTAGAACTGTCTAATTCGCTCTCTAAAGAGTTACACCTGTCTTGAAGCAGGCTATTCAAGATGGCAAGATCAACCTCACGGCTATCGTCAATACGCACCAGTGAGTTGATTGTTTGATGTATCGTACTCTACAAGCCTGTGCTTATGATACCATATAGCCACTGGGACCATGCTGGCGGAAACGACAAGCTTGTCAGTCCCACCACATATGCTTGCTTCATTCGTCCGTGGTTCTGACTTAGATAATGTATGTAGCGGAGTGAGTTGGGCACTCGCAAGCTTCCCATCATCGGCGGGAAGAACTGCCAGAGCGTCACCAAGACGCCCGCGGACGGCGAGGTATGGAAGCTTGGAAATATCACCGTAAAAGGCCTGTACACGCCGTGCCACACGCAAGACAGCATCTGCTGGTTTTTGCAGGACGGCGACGACAAGGCCGTGTTCACGGGAGACACGCTATTTCACGGCGGTATGTATACGCACATTATACAATACAGACGATATGTGTCGAGTAGGGAGAAACTGACCAGCGTTAGGTTGTGGAAGATTCTTCGAGGGCTCCGCAGAGGAGATGCATACCGCTCTGAACGAGACGCTGGCTTCGCTGCCGGATGACACCAAGGTCTATGTAAGTCGTGGATATTTATATCCCTCCATCATTGCGTGTACTAACATTGCATAGCCCGGCCACGAGTACACTAAGTCCAACGCCAAGTTCGGCGTCTCGGTGCTGCCGAATGAGGCTATCAAGAAGCTAGAGTCTTTCGCGGAGAACAACAAGGAGACACAGGGGAAGTTTACAATTGGAGACGAGAAGGTGAAACATAGCACTGTCGCTCTATGAATAGTTCCGGGCTAACTAATTTGTTACAGCTACACAATGTATTCATGAGGGTAGAGGTAAGCATTAGACTGCTGTTAAGGGCAGAGAAGTGGCAATCTAATATGTGTATTTCAGGACCCCGAGATCCAGAAGGCCACTGGCAAGACGAATCCCATCGAAGTAATGGCCCAACTGCGGACGATGAAGAACAACTTCAAGTGAGTAAGTAGAAGCATACAATCCAAACAGACTTAATGTGTTGTGTTAACTGGGATATAGACCACCAAGCCAAAGCAAGATGTGAAGGCGACTAGTAAATTGACGAGGAAAGCCAGTCGTTTCAAGCCAAAAAGTGCAGTCATATAACCAGTCTAGTCTAGATTAGTCTACAGAAGTCACTTAGTCACGCGCAGTGGTAGCTGTATTCTCAGTAGAAAATGTATTTCATACAAAAAGTATCCCGATTATGGAAATGTGAATCGAAAAAGGAAGGGGAATTTCTCCAGTAAGCACCAAGCATCAGCCCATCTTGAGAAACGGGCTAGACGCAAATAAGGCACCTGCGGAACACCGACCCTATTGTAGGATCGACGCTGTTGTTTTCATCTTGCTTCACTGTCCACACTTGCGCGCTGTCTGTGCATCGAGACGGCAAGCTCTAGCATAATTAGAAGCTGGATACCATCGTAATAGTGGCTCGACCTCGACCTCTCCTCGACTTTGCGAACGACCGCATATACCTTACCTAGATTGTCCAGTCCATTCAAACTATTCCCGCGTCTAATCAATTTCGCGAACTGGATTGCGTGGTTTGCTGATGTACTCCCATCGGTCTCGGTCGTCTTGTGTTGTGTTGTTGCAAGAAAGATGAATTGAAGACAGAATTTTCTGGCAATTTATGGGCGCGGGCAGGGGTACGTGCGGAAGCCGAGCAGCTGCTGAGCAGTTGGTAACGGCTGGTCATTATTCAACACCAACCTCCTTAACGTCGAATAAGAACCCACGGCTTTACCATTGCGAACATAGCTCTGGGTTGTCTCCATTTAATGTCAAGATTGACTTGTTTAAGAGAAATCAACGATGGTGGTTCTTCGAGGGTAGCGATACTGGATAGGTACTGATCCATCACTCCGATTGTAATTAGAAGCCGAGCTCTATTGAACTGTTCCTACAATACTACAATGGGAGTAAACAGAACCTTACCTCTTATACCATGCTTTCCTATATACTTGGTTTCAAATTCTCAATCGCTACGCCGCGGTACCTTGGGAACGAGCCACCAGCTAATACCGCCAGCCACGAATAGCGCCAACACGATGGGCTGCAGCACGGCGACGCCGGCGCTCGTCGCTATTAGACCAGTAACGGACGGGAATATAGCACCTCCCGCCTGCGCCAACACGAAAATAAAGCCTAGTAAATCTACGTGTTAGACACTATATACGAAGATACACCAGTCGGTAGTATTGGTTTCGACTCACCTAAAGCCGCGGGCTGGTCTTCGCGCGGGAAGAGCTTCGAGGCGACGGACATTCCCTACGTAGGTAGACGGCCAATTAGCATATACCGCTACAACAAGTTGCAACACTAGATACGTAGATAGAAGAAAACAGTAGAGTATTTGCGGCTTACCGTAGCAAAGAAGGGCCCGGAGAAGAAGCCGATGAAGCTAAGGGCCACGGCACTACCAACGACGTTAGGCTGCAGCCAGAAGACGAGCTGCAGCGCCACGCACAGCGCGCTGTACAGCAGCAGCATCCGCTGCTCGCCGTACCGAAACGTGGGCTCGGCCAGAAGTAGCCTTCCCGCCAGCATGCCGCCGTAGAAGCCCGTCGGCACGTATCCGGCCGCCGCCAAGTCGCCCCCTCGTACCGTCGTCAGGAACTCGACCACCCACCCACCGGCAGTGAAGTTGGCGCCCAGCGTCAGGAAGTAGAACAGGCTCAGCAGCCACAGCGTCCTGGACTGCAGCAGCCGCGCCATCCCGCGCACCGCCGCTTCGCTGCGCTTCTGCTCTCCCCCGCTGCGGCGCGGCACCCTGCTCCACAGCGAGTCCCGGAACGCGACGGCCACGCCGATCACGTTCAGCGCGCATATCCCGATAAGCACGAAGTAGACCCTCCTCCAAGCATCGCCGTCGCCATCCCCGGTCCCGGCCGTAGCAACGGCCGTGGCGATCAGGGGACCCAGGAAGCACCCCAGCGCGTAGCACGCGTGTATGAAACTCAGCCACCGGTGCGGCACGTTGCGAAGGCCGCCGACGAACGCGTTGGAGTGCGAGTCCTGGTACGCCATGCCCAGGCTCTGCAGCAGGAAGGCCGCGCAGAACAGCGGCAGCGGGCCCCAGGGCCGCAGGAGGTGCGCTGCCAGCTGCAGCGCGGCGCCGATGCCGAGGAGCTGGCCGAGCGTTAGGTGTGCGGTCAGCACGGGGTTGGTTACGGCGGCGATGAGCCAGCCGGCGAAGGTGACGCCGTAGCTTTTGAAGTGAGGGGTTTTGTTAGTTGTAGTTGTGAGTAGAATTGACAATTGTTGAGACGAGGGGATGTAACGCACATGATGGCGATCTCGCCGGTGCCGATGTTGAAGCTCGAGATGATATAAGGAATCAGCGGACCTAGCGTTCCGTCGTTTACCCCCGCGCAGAAGAACGAGTAGCCGGCGACCACGAGTTTTAGGACGGGCGTAGCCGCCTCGCTCTGGACAACTTCAGCATCTGCCGGGGTCTCTTCCACCGGCGAGGCCTCCGCGTCCTTTGAGACGGGCCGGCGAAGCTCAGTCAGGGGGTATGCCTGAGCTTCAGTCACGGTGGCTTGAGTTGTCGACATCGTATGATCAATGTGATCTACTAATGCAACGCGTAGAATGCCCCGAGGACTCTCCTGGAAACATGCACATTCCTATGGCGATAGTGACTTATTTATATCCAACTGGCTTCGGGTCCAGGTCATCTATAAGTTCTCGTCGGTACATCCTCGGGAACACACCATGCAAGGGAACGCTGAACAAGAATCCTCGCGGCCCGTGTTCCCGGAGGCTTTCCCCGGATGAAGCTATTATCGGCTGGCCAATTAGAAAGCTTCTTTATCTAACGGTGAAGATTCCCCATGGGGTCAGGTAAGCGATTGACGTCAGTCATTGGCTTTTGAAATACATAGATGGTAAAATCACATGTGACTCTCTGAGGACTGAACATGGCAGGTGAATTAGGTACCTAGCTAAGGTAGGTATTTGAAATTGATACATATCATTAAACTACAAGCAGGGAATGCATTTCAGCCCATTCAAGACTAAGCAGCCTATGCATTGAAATCCTTTCCAGATGAAGTGACACAATCTGAAGACCAAAGCACCCTCAAGAGTCATCGCGCAGTGCAGGATAATTAGTGGCGCTCGCTTGCTTTCTGGGGTGTACATGAGCAAATCATCCCATCCTATGATGTTCCCTGACAAACAGCCTGCTCTCCAATGAAGCAGGGACAAATCTCGCTGCTCTCACGACGCGTTGCGCTGGGGCGGCAGTCCCGGGGAAGCCGGTGCCGTAGGACCCCGGAGATTGATAGATCCAATTCTCGACACTATGTTGCTCCCGACGGCATCTACTGCGCCACGGGGCGACGTCAGAGTCGGACCCTGCGCTGCGGTTTCCTGCACCTTGAACAGCTTGATTGCCGTTCCGTTCCAAATGCCAACGGTGCCCTTCGCAACTTGCATCTCGCTCGTGAAAATGAAGCTCCATACCAGTGACTCGTACCAGCCTAGTGCCAGTGGGGACCACTCGAACGAGTGAACTCTGACCGAAGACGGCTCGATGGCAACCAGATCGGCTTCCTGAACGGTCTTTAGAGTTACCGACGAAGGCACGTCGCCCGTTAGCCCCTGGCGAGTAATTAGAGCGCTCAGTTGCTGGATTACCGTGAGAATCGTATGCAGGGGAAGTTCCGGAAGCCAACTCTCGATCCAGTCCGCTGATGGCTCAAAGATACCAGCTACAGACTGGCCGGCTACCGAATAGCTGCCCAGGCTCGTGGTACTATTTTGCCTAGAGAATGTAGCCACCCCCGCGGGCATCTTGCCCCTAGCCTTTTCAGACATGCCCCTTAATTGCGTCGGCACCGCATCTTCCACATCCGCGACCGACGAGGTCTGAGACGGATTTTCGCTTGGTGTCGACTGCTCCGGTGTTGGCCTATCGTCATCATCGCTTTCGTCCTCGTCACCAATCGTAAACGTGTTATCCTCTTCCGGCACGTTGCTTAACGTTGGCGTTTTCGGTTGCGCCGTGGTAGGGCTGCGCAGGCTCTCGACGGAGCTTCGTCTAGAGCCTACGTCGAATGGATCTAACGGCTGTCCACTTTCCTTTCTCCGACGGTTTCGTCGTTCGATTTCTTCTTGGCCACTCTCGAGAGTAAAGGTTCGTAAAGCCTCAAATCGTTTTCTATTCTTTAGTATTAGGTAGACGAAATGGGGATTTTCTGTTCTATTATTAGCACCCTTGCATATTGCGGGCCCACCTAGACACTTACTCTTGTACTGATGCTCGATGATAGCGTTCATCGATTCTAAGAGCGATCTAAGAAGACTATGATTGCTATCATTGGCAAGGAGAAAAGAGGGCGAAGACATCGAGTTAAACAACTGCAATAACTTGGAACTTGTCGTGCCATTGATGCCTTCTAGGTAAGCAGCTATATTGTTAATCACAGCCAGTAAAGCTGGATAAATGGCAGACAGTTTGCCCTGGCTACTTGTGATCAGGTTATATATTGACTTGGCAGGCGTTAGTGATGGGTATTCATGAATCGTACTTCGAGTTGCTTACTTGTATTAGGAAATCCGCATAGGTACCCTGGAACCCGGGAATTCTAATGACAGGCGGCAAGGTATCTTGACCTTCGAAGTGCTTGTTGAGATTGACGCCAAAGTTCTTCTCGACACTCAAAGTCTGTAGTAAGAAAGCACACATCCGTACCACACCCTGTTTAGAGGCGTCGGCTTTGTATTCCGTGGCATAGAACAGGATGAGTATAACAAAATCGTGTGCTCTCTGTGTATCGATCATGAACGATCTAAATCGTTTATTGCATTGAGTGACCTCCCAGAAGAGCATAATGATCTCCGGGGAGAATCTGGTGGTGGTTTGGGTACCGGGGATGTATGAGATGTTAGCTTGTATAGGTTGATTTAGTATCCGCGTCATGCCATCGACGATAAACTGGAAATCCTGAGGGCGATGTAGCCTTCCAAGGAAGTGGCGGTAGTAATTCTTCGAAGGGGAGCCGGCGTCAGGCTCGGGTATTGGGTACAGAAGCACAACGAGCAAAAACTGCAGGGTATAGGTGACGAGAATCTCTTTCGGATCCTTAAACATTAACGTGTTGTAGGGAACACGCCAACTTGCCGGGTTATACTTGAGAGTCTAGTAGAGTTAGTCACCATTCGCTGGGTGCCATTGCGATTCCAAACTTACCGTGTTGAGCAAAGAGCACAGCATGGACAAGACAACCTGTTTGTCCGAGCAAGTGCAGATATATGTCAAGGCCTTGGTCCCCTTAGTCGGAAGTATACTGGGAGACAAGTACATGCTCTGACTTGTCAGGGTCAAGAGGAGCCGTAGGATCTCGCATCGATTACTCTCGTATTCCTTGGTTGTAGCCACGGCAGTGTTGCATCCCACTCCGCTTTGCCAAATGGCATAAGTGACTTTCGATTTGCCATGAGGCTGCTTCGGAACCGTCAGGTCGGAGAAAAACAATAGATCAATAAGGGTGTCTATGAGCTCCTCCGCCAACGGCTTGGCCTCTTCGAACTCGTCGGCGGGCGGCTTCACATCTTCTTGTCCCTCGTCGAAGAGCACTTCGTTTGCGATGGCAGATCGTCTCGTTCGCTTCCTCCTGGAACCCCAAAAGAACTTGTCCTCCCATCGCTGCAAATGATCTATTTCGTATAGGTAGGGTAGAACCCGAGTCAAGATGCGAATGCAGTTCAAGGCATCGCGCTCGGGTGCGATCTCGGGATCTGGAAAGGAGGGATGATGTCGCAATATAAACAAGCGAGATGTTACGGCGAGGATGAGGGTTTCGAGATTCTCGATCGCTCTGTCACGAGTTCGACGGATGTCTGCAGGCGCAAAGAGGCTGAATATGTCCTCAGAGGACTCGGGAAGCTCCCAGAACTAGGGGCGATTAGATTGTGGAATGATAGTAAAAGAGGAATGTAGCACTAACAGAGGTCCAATAAGGATCATCGGCGGGTATGTGTCGCTCTTCTGACAGCCTGAAGATACCCTTCTTGAAAACTAGCTTGGAGTCGCTGGCACCCATCGCGATGAAGTCATAACATGTCTACTCTACATCGGGCCACGTAACCGTCAGGAAGTGATTATGTTGTGCGTCGTGTGTTGTCGAAGCCACGAAGAATCGTAGTTTGGAATAGTGGATAGTGAAATGACCGACGATCTTGGTGTAGTGAGTGGTGATACCAAATACAGCGGCGTTTGGTTCCCAGGTCTAGTGGTTTAGTTCTAGATTGTCTGGATCAGCGTGCGGTTTGGCGGCGTTGCACTCTGTTAACTTCAAATGCACCATGCACCGTCTGTCAGTTATCACATTCCCTTATCGGACGAGTACTTGGGTACCAGTCTTGGAAGCTACCTAGGTACAGGGGTTACCCAATACTAGGTAAGGGGGATCGGTGATCTAGCACACCTTTATGCCGTGAACTTGCCCCTCAAGCCCCTCTTATCAATAGGTACTGTGAAAAATAATGATACCTTTGAGACCATCCAGTGTCAAATGCTCGAATGGACTTGTTAGTTATTGTATCACAGTCACTTTATAGCGGTTGACCACTAAGCCAGATCATATTCGATTAATGGCATCAAGGTGGTGTTAGGATGATATTCTTAAGCTATGTACACCTGTGTAGACCATGTTGCCTTCTAATTCCATCGTTAGAAATGTCAAGGTATCATCAACATAAGGGGGGAAAATCAGATGAGCTTAGGTATATATGCCAGTCTCCAGCTTTCTTCCCTTCCATCCAGCGTTCGTCATAGCTGCATTATGCATTATGTTAATAGTACCAGAGAATACATGGTGCAGCAGTTAAAATCAACATCGCTCATATCATAATGTAGGTGTCCTTATTCCTTATTCATTAGCTGATTGTTCCACAGCTGTGTCGTCACTCGCCTCTCGGCGTGGATGTGTTCGTTGGTCGGCAGGTGGTGCAAGATGCGCCGGACTGGGAGCCTTCAGCCCTGGAGAAGGAGTATTTCCAGCGATATTCTCGTTGCTATCCACCGCCGTCTCCTCACTAATCTCGCGAATAGGATGACCGCGTTCTTCTGCGGTTGGAGGCGCTAGGAAGGCCGGGGTAGGTCTTGTTGGCGCAGACGGAGTGTCTTCATTGGCTGTATCGCTGTGAACCACCACTCGCTCTAGAGGAGCGACCGTCGGTGCTGTCGTTCGTCGCAGCCGGGAGTCCCATCTCGCAATCGAAGCAGCAACCTCTCTTATGCCTGCGGCGATGAGTTCGGGCCGTTCCCAAGCCAGAAGTCCCGACTTTCCGCTCGCTCGGTGTTTGTATAGTACGTTGTATTTCGCATTCGCCCAACTAGGACAAGTATAGCAGTCTTTTGCCTCATCTTGTTCCATGGCGGCTGCATTTGCTTCCGCCTCCACACCTGCATTTTCTTCGACATCCGCATTCGCGTCTGCACTGGGTTCGTCTCCTAGGAATACCGTGATTCCAACTTTCGGCTTCATAGGGGTCTGTTTCTCTACCGTCTCCGGATGGCGCACACAATACGCCCAGAACCTCATCGACGCTTCCGGACCTGGTAGCCAAGCGAGTTGGGTAAAATTTATCAGCTCCGTTGGCGTGAACTTCTCCTTCCTCTTAGGGCTGAGGAGACGGAGGCTCCTCATCGCAAACACTAGCAGACCCGTCGGGGAGTCGCATAGGGCGTAAGCTAAGGTATTGGGCTCCCGAAGGCCCAGCTGGTTTAATCCAAACTGGACGGGTGTCGGGGACTTCTTCGACGGACGAACGTAACCACTGCGTTCAAGGGCTGAGAAATCTTCGCTTCGGTAGCCTAGGATAGGCGCGTGAAGTAAACTCGCAATGGACCATTTTGCCCACTCAATTGGCGCCTCCTTAAGTTTGGGCTGTGATAGAGGAGGTGAGATGAGATGCGCGCCTAAGCATGAGCTCATATAACAAGTCGCCAAACGATTGACGAGCTGGAAGTCAATCTCAGCTGGTGAAGCAGCGCCTGAACCCGCATTTGTTACTACATAATGCGGGTATGAAAGCCGACTCATTAAAGAGTTTAGAATTTCGGCCGTGGATGAAATCACGGGAGTATTGTTGGGAAGCGCATCGCTGAATCCCAGACCGGGTAAAGAGGGTATGACCAGGTGGAAAGGCTGGTTCTTTGCAGCATCTTCCGGGTCCGTGAATAACTTGATGAGGTGTCCAAAAGAAAGGTTTGAGAAAGGAAAAGGTGGTATCAGAAGAAGGGGTATCGCGTGGGAATGGGAAGAACGAGTGTGGATGAAATGAATTCTAACAATGGCTTCAGAAGAGGGTATCGAGAAGCCGGTGCGAAACTGAGGTAGCTCGGTATTTAATAAATCCTCTTGTGCTCGCCACGAATATTGCTCAAGCCTGTACGACGATTAGCTCTGCTGCGAACCCGTGTGTGAGATGGGCTGAAGGATTAAGTGGATTGAGTTCGTGTAAGTGAACCAGATTGAATACTCGACACGAAGGAAGTCTTTAATCATCACTTACCAAAAGTCAATAAGTGGCTCTACCCGAGACTTCGGCTCCCACCAGTCCTGAGATTTGGGCTCCGATAGCTCATGGGGCAATCTGGTTACTTCAAGCTTTTCCCTGGTGAGATCGAGATATCTCGATGAAACCTGTCGGGCATCAGCCACAAACCCTCTTTTGGCATGGGACGGGGATCAGCGGAGGGGCTCACGTGTATCTTGTATGGCTTAACTTCTTCAGCACCGCCTGCGGGAGCGGCCTCTTCAACCTCGGAAGCCATTATTTCAAGTATTGTAAGTTACCAACGAATACTGAGTATCACGACCGAAGCAGCACAACATTAGGTGAAGTAACGAAAGACCAAAGCAAAAACAAGAAGCGAGAGCGAGAGACGCATAAGTCAGTTACCGAATGGAAGTAAAAAAACAAAATTACCTCTTCACATCATCTTTTCCCATGCCACGCCAGCACACCCGAGAGGACGACTTGTTTAATTATACTTACGTTTTAAGGGACCTGGGTGGCTTGACCCCATGTGGCTAAAACCTTTGATCGAACGCCCGAAAACAGGGCAGGAATAACAAGGATGATACTAGCCACGGGCCAATCAAGACGGTAGTAGATCCCGAATTCAGACTTCGCAGGGGTCTGTAGGGTCTCGCCGCTGCGAGGGACAGTGGCGGTGCACACGTACACCTCTTGGAGAAGCGGAAATGATCGACTTACCAATGGTCGCCATGATGAGATGTCCGTCGAGACCTGACTTCCAAGTTTACCTAGGTACAAAGCTGACAGTTGTATTTATCAGATCGCGAAGTATATTTCTTGTATGGCCCGAAACCCGAGCGAGCTGGAGATGAAAGATCTAGGTTAGTCTATTTTGGGGTCATTCCTTGTCACGCATAGACGGCCACGGACGCTAGTTTAAGCTTCCCCATAGCTAATCTATTAAGGCTCAATGAAACTCCAGCGGTCGCGTAATGAATGATATCCGCCGAAAGAACTTTGAACATTGAGGCGTTTGACGAACATCCTAGTGAGATGGATACTTGAATATTAGCTACAGACTTACACGCCTGTCTAAGAATAGTAACCTGGTGGCAAGGAAAGACTTTCAAGTTGGTCTTCTTGCTGGACAAAACCCATATTGCTACCCATTGAGCAGTAGCAGCACGCGTCGGCTAACTGTGGTACGGCATGAATGCTCGGAGATTCAACTACAAAATAGGGTACCTCCGATTTCCATCCCTGAAGGGCGCGCTTCTCATATTGTTGATACAATCCAATTATCAAACCTGAGTTCGGTAGATTAAGTACCTAGGTAGGTAAGTAGCGAATTGGTTTCTCCCGAAAATTGTCACGATACAATGAAGGGTAGAGAGTTGCTTTATCTCCTCTCGTCGGCAGCGCAAAGCTAGAATTGAGCACAGGTTTTGTTTGCTTTCTGACTTGTTATCCTTGTCGCTTGCCAATAACTCCCAATACCACCTAATCCAGAAGACCGTTTCTGTTGTGCCAAAAATGCTTAATATCACGAGGACGACAATCCTGGTATTTCGGCTCATACCCAATTCTTTGAAGCTGAATTCCATGGTTGGAAGTTCGTTCTGGAACTTCGGTGGATCTTTAGGTGATGGCTTCGTTTCGAGTCTGTGACGAGAAGTCAGTACCTAAGGCTGGAGCAAGATTTGAAATTGGTAATATTGTCACATGCGAATTAGGTGGAATTGATCTACGTACAAAAACAAAATGCCCTCGACTTGCAGCGCCAGCGCTATTGCGAGCCATTGTGGCCAGGCGGGTTGCCAGCATTTAGACAATAAGGCGGAGCTTGAGAAGAGCTCGAAATACCGTGCCTGAATTGAGTCATGTTAATCCATGATAATCAGGGCTACTCTGGACTTGGCGTCAGACTGCGTGTACGCAACTCTAGATTGAAGCCATTGCATTTCCCTTGTTAAGATGCCACTTGAGAAAGAGAGCAATTTGTTAAGTCAGGCCACATTATTTTCCGTGTGTCCTAATGCCTGGTAGATTTTATTGTGAACCAATTTTACATTCCAATGTCTGAATGTGGATAGAGACCTACTTGGTAGTCTAATCAGCTGTTCGCTGTGTATATAAGCCAAATTTACATTAATCTTCTCCAAGCACTAATGGGGTAGTGGTAACCTCGGAGTTTCCCATCTTCTGAAGATACTACTCTGGCCCCGTGTTCGATTCACGGTTAGTGCAAATATTGCATACCCATTAGAGATAACTCTATTTTTTTCCATTTTTTGTGGCTTGTGTACCCACGAAAGATGGTCTATCCTTTGCTGTGTTCGCTGAATGAGAGTTAATTATAATCTGATAGAGTTATGGAGTTAAAACTGCTGGTTGCTCAGATGATTTGCACGGTTGCATCGTTTTATGAAGAAAAGCAATCATCAAAGCTGCTCGAGTCCTAACAGCCGTGTCCCAGTGAGCGTCGGCCACTGGCAGCTAGGTGGCAGCTAGGTGGCAGCTAGGCTAAGGGACCCACTATCCGTGGGGTCGTTGGCCAGTGATGTATTCAATTTTGGCGACTTAAATTCCCAGCTTCACGATGCATCCCGCCAATCTCTCATAGCCTTGGTTCTACTAATTCACACATCCTGTCCCACCTACAACTTGACCACTATAACCTACACGGCGGGTCTCCAAGATGAGCGCAAAGGGCGACAAGATCGAGAAGATCATCACTCGCCTGCAGCAGCGAATCAGCGAGGGGCAGTTCTACGAAGCTCAGCAGCAAACCCGTGTAGTAGCGGCGCGGTACACGAAGGCGGCCAACTGGGACGCTGCTATCGACATCCTCTACAATGTCGCGCAATCACTTCTGAAGGCAGGCCAAGGCGGCAGCGGCGGGGATCTGTGCGTGCTGCTGGTCGATACCTACAAGCAGGCCGAGCTGAAGCCTGATTCCGCCTCCAAGGGCAAGCTGCTCACGTGTTTACGACTGTTTGACAGCGAAGAGCCCACGCGCAAGAAGTTCATCGGGGAGATAATAGGGTACGCTGTGCCCTCTTGATTTAATCACCCCACGGAGAGAGCTATTCGCTGACTATTACTCTATCTAGATGGTCCTCCAAGTACGGCGAATACCCGGCCGGCGACCCCGAACTCCATCACGTTGCAGGCTCCCTATATGCCGAAGAGCACGAACCGTACGACGCCGAGAAGCATCTTATTCTGGGTACCAAAGATTCGGCCGAGGTCCTTGCTCGTCTGGAATACGAATGGTTCAAGGAGGACGATGCACACACAGCCGCGCTATACGCCGCCCGAGGCGTTCTGCCATATCTCCTCACAGGCAACGTCCGAGCAGCCAATGCATGCTACCGACTCTTTACCAGTGCTCTAAGCCAGGACAGACAGAGTCAGCTCGGCATCCAAGACGTCAGCAGCAACAGCGCCGACTTACGAGTTTACCCTAGTATACCTCTCCTCAACTTCCTGGGCCTACTCCTACTAGCCATCCAGAGAGCCAGTCCGGATCTCTACAGACAATTGCACAACAAATATGGCAACCTTCTTGGAGAGACTGAGGCGTGGCACGAGCCTTTAGAGATGATAGCCGAGATGTACTTCGGCATCCAAAAGCCCCGACAGAGCAACCCTCTTATGGATATGATGAGTGGCCTGCTAGGGGGTGGTGGCGGCGGTGGATCTGGAAGCGGAGGTGCGAGAAGACCGGCCGTTAAAGCTCCTACATCGATGCCGGCTGCTGAAGGGCTGGACTAGGGAATCGGACTAGGCTATCCTTCTAAATCATGTAGTAGATAATGATAGCATGACTGGGCGATTCCAAATGACCTAAACATTTACGGTGTTCTTTTTTTATTGCGGTCGTGGTAGTTCCTCTGGCTCATACATCCAGTTGTCTTCGGCTAATGCAGCGACTTTCGCTCTCATGCTGGCTCGGACCGCCTCTAAGACTTCATCTTCTCGAGTTAGTTTGATGTTTGATCGTGATTGTGTAGTCCTACCTTCGGGCTGCTCTGGTGTGCGGCTACGGTTTATCTGGTGATCTCTGACAGCCTCTGCCAACCTTTGTCGCTCGCCTATTGAACGATACCAGTATCAGCAAGGTCGCAGCCATAACTATAATGTGCATTCGGACTGCATACGCTCGTTTTCCTGCGCCTCGTCCAATGCGCCCCCTTCATCCGGGTCGTCCTGCGGCGGTGTCGGCGGATCGTCGACCTCGAATTCCCCGTTCTTATCGCGAATGACAATTTCCGAGGTGTCGGACAGCACGTCTACGTCGCCGAGCCGTATGGTCTCGGCCGAGGTGTTGGAGGATGAGTTCGTGGGCGTCGGACGGCGGGTAAGCTGGCTCTGGAAAAGGTTGCGACGCACCCCAGCCGTGTTTGTGCGCGCGGTTCTATTAGTACCCGGACGGGCATGCGGCGGGGGTCGGTCGGCCATTGATTGACGAGGACTGTATAGTCGTCTTCTTCTTTATGATTGATGGAGCAAATGCGTGAATTGTCGTAATAATATTATCGAGAGAGACCTTAACGAGCGAGATGTCTCAATGTTGACGTCGATGTTGATGTTATGATTGCTAAAATCGCCCAGGTAACTTTAGGTAATAGATACTTCGTACCTGTAGGTTAGTGGGTTAACTTGCTTGATACAGGCCCCACAGCAGCTTCCCGGCATTGTGGGGTAGACCCTTGCAAATGACTGAAGCTTTGCGCCGATAGCCCCCTACCTAGGTAGGTAGGTATTGCCTACCTTAGGTACATAAGGTAATCTTCTTTCAATGCCCTTGTTTGGGGCATCGATTTTTACCAACTCTATACTTGCAAAGATCCATTTGGTCTTGTACAGTAAACTCCAAGCACCATCTACGAGCTCTTTCCACCATGGAGGCCAACTTCAAGATTCAGCCTGTCAACCGATTTGGCGGCGAAAGTGAGGCTGTGAAACGACCCAGGGTAGGTATCATTTGGCAGCGAAGCTAAGCTAGCTTCGATTCATTCTCATCTGCCAGTATACTTCTAAAGAATATGAATGGTTAATGGAGTTTGAGTACAGGAAATAGCTTGCTTCTCTTATGATGATAACCATGAGTTTCATCTAGATGATCGATCTATGCAGTGGTACTATCCTCCTGAACTCGGAGCAGATTTGTCCAAGGGATTTGATCAATTCGACAAGCACGATGACTCGAAGGACGAGCATCTCGATAGTCTCCTCAAGACAATCATGGCCCACGAAGAACAAGAAGGAAAGAAAATCGATGCAAATATTGTTACTTGGCGTGGTATGATTACAAAGGTACAGACAACTACTTTCATTAAGAATTGAAAGAGTAGAAAACTTAGCTAACTACTATAGATCATGGCGGCCCCATTCGATGATCGAGATGGGTATGTCAACATACTTTCAACATATTCAACCATGGAAATCTAACGTTGGCATTTACCTTCCAAGCTTCGAAATGAATGCTACTCTTTACCAAGTGCGCGATTCAAACATGACCTATGAAATGATATCAGGCTGATTATTTATCGAAGGACTGCATGTATGCTAATAGCATCCCTACTGACTCTATCCACAACTGATCTAACACCGGGTCAGCTTCATCGAAGAGAATCATGCTCATAAGCAAGCTAAGAAAGCAGAGGAGCAACGTACAAAACAAGGATGGCGCCAAGAATTCTCGCCAGAGGTCATGACATATTGGGGTAAACACAATTATCATACTTGATGAGCAAGTATAGCTTACCGCATCGCAGGATATAAGTTCGAGACGTTGAGTTGTATACCACGTCCTTGGGGAGAAGTCACTAGAGATTTTATCGAGAAGAGAGACAAGGAGATCGTTAGCAATAAGGCCCAATACTGCTCCGTGGTCCGCACTGGGGTTGGAAAATCAACACTGTGTCTAGGAGGCGAGGTTGACGCCAGTAAGTCTACCTATACATAATACGTGTTGATGTTCAGAAATGCTTTACGCTCACACACATTGACGCTAGTTTGGGATTCCAAGCCAACGCAAAAAGGGGCACCGATCAACTGGGTTGAGCTGAAGACGAGCGTTGAGATCCGCGACGACAAGACGATGAAAAACTTCGAGCGTAAGCTTATGAAGTTCTGGATACAATCTTTCCTACTGGGCGTGCCTAAAATCATTGTCGGTTTCCGCTCGCAGCAAGGCATTCTCACTAAGCTAGAAGAAATCCAGACAGCCCAGATACCCGAAACTGCTGCCAAGCGGGGAGTCAAGACTTGGAACGCAAATACCTGTATCAACTTCGCCAGCGCGTTCCTAGAATGTATTTGATACTCTTTGACCAATCACTCACTACACACGTGCTAATTCGATACTAGGGCTGAGGAATACTATCAATGATGAGGGCGTTTGGAGAATCAAGAGACGACATCGCTCGGGAATTATTGAAGTCTTCAAGGTTGAAGAGGTTGGCCATGGAGACATTCTCACGGACGAGTTCATCAACTGGCGCATTAAGCTGAGCCTAGGCAGTGGTAATAATGGAAGTACCTGAAGTGATCCAACTCTCTAATAAGCTCTACCCAAGCCAGTGTCTGTATAATCCTGTCCTCTTAGAGATGCCATCTATTAAGTCTACATTTCCAATACCCCGAAGCTGAACCGTACACAATTCTATACAAATTAAAAAGGGTAGTTTCTCACAATCTCCATGGTAGGTAGGTTTAAACCCAGCTATTGGTTCAAGTTGACATACATCTTGCGTCGAATAGGGTCAAACTCGGTTCCGTGCGTGGGGTTCCCCGATGTTCGCTTCTTGTTGACCTCGTAGTCTATGCTGTTGAGGTCTACCTCGAATGCCATATGATTCAGAAAGTTACAAACCTATCAAAAGTGTTAGTGAATCGCGTTGGTTTGAACGGAGAATTAGATGTGCCTCACAGGTTTTCCATGCCATCGTCCGCCTCCAATCTCAAACCATCCTAAATGACCGCCTAGGGATGTGGTGCAGAGTACGGTGTACGGATTCGTCGATGCTTCGGCGTACGGGAGAGCTAAGGATGACGCGATGGGGTCATCTACAGCATTTATGGCCAACAGTGGGATCCGTACGCCAAGGAGGGAGTCTGAGCTCGACGCATCTCTGTAATAAGCCTCTTCTGTGGGATATCCCCAAGTTGGGCATTGGTAAGCTCTATCGAACTCGTAGAGGTACTTCAGGCTGAATAGATGCGCCGTGTCTATATTCGTGTACTTGTCGAGTTCTTCCTTATGTCTCATTGATAGGGCTCTCATGGCGTCTGTAGACGAATCAATACGTGAAGTGAAGCTCGAACCCTGCTGTTTTGCGATACATACCGCCAAGGACTCGCTGATAGAGGTGATGTCCGATGAAGGTGCTCTGCAACATTTTTGACGATATGTGCAAGGCCCAGGGGTTTGCGACTACCACTGCCGCTTTTAACGGAGTTGCAGCACCTTCCTCGCCTAGATACTGTATAACATGTGAGTATTTCCTTGCAAGGTTCTCGGCGCCCTTAAGGCCACTTACATTCGTGAGTATACAAGCGCCTAGCGAGAACCCCAAACCAAATAGCGGGCGGTTAGGGTAGGTCTTCTTAAGCCATTTTATGGTCTATTCCCACTGATATGAGCGACGAACGGCACGGAAACTTCTACTATGTCATTACTAACCTGCCTAACATCCCAGGTCGCACGCGCATTGTACAGCAACCCGGTAGTGATCTTGCTATTGGCGCAGCCCCTCGAAATAACAACACATGCTTCCCATTTCCCGCTGTCTACGAGCGGCGCGATCGCATGTCGCAGGTAGACTTCGTGCGAGCCCCCGCTAAGTCCGTGAAGGACGACGAGCATGGGCCGCGAATCGTCCGAACCCATGCTCGCGAGCTCGTCCTCGCCGAAGTACGCCGTCCGCGGCGGCAAGGTCTCATCTGCCTCCTCCTTGGCCGAACGGTCCGTCACAGCGAAGTCCACGACGAAGCTGCCGTTGAATTCGGCGTGGTCGGCCTCGAAGATCCGCCGCTTGTAGTGCAGTGGGGGCGCCCCTCGGCTGGCGGCCGTCCACATGGTCTGCGCGTGCCCGTTGAAAATTAGGGGGTTTAGCTGGCATGGCGGAACTGTTGACTGGCATATCTGGAGCAGGTCTGTCGCGTTCCCGTCTTTATCCTTCAGGCCCAGCGGCTTCGGGGAGGTTGTGAAGTCGATCTTGGCCCGTCCAAGCCACTCCATCTTGACCGCTGCTGGAATGTCTTGTTTAGATGAACTAGAAATAGTATCTAATCTGGTTTAGGGTAAAGGAAACATAAATATATAATTATAAGGGGGAATTATACAGTTTTAAATAGGAAGGGAAAAGTCCGTCTGGACACTGCACCTTTTGGGATGATATTATATATACTTACCTAGGTAGATGATTTATCTCTGTAAAATGTAATATCTCTCTATAAGGAGTCAGCAATAGCGCCGTGTTAATAATACAGCTCCATGTAAAAGGATTGGATGTATACCAGGTATGCATTTCTTATTGGCTCCCCTGAGTCGCTCCCCACTTGCCTCGGTTTATGCCGATTACCTTGGACCCCTATGATGTCTATTATCATGGTAAACTGATTCATGTTATTCTCATGTGTACATTTCCTTTGTACCTAGTGTCAATAGAGAAATTAGTAGAATAGCGTGTTTTGGAAGAACTATACATTGAGTAGGTATGTGATTAGTCGTATTCTCTATATGATTTATCGTGTTGTACGGCTGGGTAGATAGATAACCCTATAGCGCGCCGAGGTCAAAGGATGGTGTTCTGCATCTAAGGAGGTGGCTTGCATTCTGGTATCTCAGACGTCATACTCTAAGATGTTCGTAGATGATTACGAGACTTCATCTAAAGTTTCCTTACCATATATTTGCTTGTTATATCATCAAATTCGATACCAACCGGAGCAGGGGAAATCTATGTATGTGTGTATGATCGAATAAGGAGCTTCGCTTGAAAGAACAGCTGAGCTGAATGGCCATCGTGTTGCAAGGATTCAACGCTCCTACTAGTCGGGTAGAAGAGGTTGCTATGGCATCGTAGTTACAGGCGACTGCTACGTAAACGCGCTTGCTTACCTAAATTATAGAATCTGACGAAAACGAATAGATCAAGCCTTATACCATATAGAACTGTTTTTCCTTTTTCCCCCTTTCTTTCTCATTTGGCTGGATCTTGCAGATTACATAAGAGACGATGCATTACCACATCATGTGGGCCCGTCCAGTCCCAGCAAGGGCCAGGGGTCTTCAATAGTCTAAATTCACGTGACAGAGCTAGGTACACCAACGACATCGCGGGTGCGCGCTACGGCTGATCTACGCTACAACCTTAACTTTGATAATTTGATAATAAATCCGAACGCCGGCGACCCGGACAGCAACCATATCGAACCGAAGCTTGCATTGTTATCGATCGATGGAGGATAGACGCGGCTTACACACGTGATAGAGAGATGAAATTATGACATATCGCGGCTCTATGCCCCATGGCCACGGCCCGGGGTTCAATGGCCAGCAACCTCAATATCCCCAGGTCATGAACGCGAATGCGAACGCCAATACCGCCATGGGCGTAAATGCCGGCTATGACGCCTGGGGAAACCCTCAGTTCCAACAACAGTACCAAAATCCTGCCTTCACCGCGCTCCCGTATCCTCCCCAACTTGGGCAGCCTCAGCATCAACCACAACACCACCAACACCCGCATAATGCTCCTCAACAGATTCAGCCACAGCCACAGCCGCAACCGCAAAACCAGAGTTACCAGTTCCAATCATACGACCCCTCATTCGACCAGCGGCCTCACCAACCCCTACCGCATAATAATATGAACATGCCGGGCCACATGATGCATACTATGCAACAGCCCGTCCAGCAGCCCGCCCATCAACACCAGTATGTCCAACAACCCGACTGGCAGCACATGCCGCCACCCATGCCTCTCCAGTCGCCCACCTACCAAGCCCACCAAGCCATGCCGTCGCAAGTCACATCGCCAGTCACTCCCCACAGGATGCCACAACCGCAATATCAATATCAACAGAATCAACATCAACGATCGATGCCGCAGCACGCCAACTCCCCTATCGCCTCCCAGTCTCCCCAATTGCCACCGCAGTTTTTACCGAACCCCAATAATAGACATGCTAGCACAGGGATGCGGATGGAAAACACCAGCCGCGTATCTGCGAGTCCTCGTTTGACTTCACAGGGCATTGCGAGAAGCCCAAGCATAGGCTCTGCTAGGTCACCCGCTCTCACACCCGGGCTTCTACCACACCATGCCGATACGAACTCTCTCCTGATATGCCTAGCGGAGGAGTTCTTCTCCAAGGCACGAACGGCATCCCTATCCATGTGGGATAATATCGACGCCCAGAGCCTACATGAATACCAGAAGCTTGTCGCAACGGGGTTAGGATGTCTCGAAGTTGTTTTGGATAATACGAAACTGGCTCCACGGTTGGAAGCCAAAGTACGATTTCGATATGCTAGCATACTGTGCGCAGAAACGGATAATGTGATGGAGGCCGAGACAGCCCTAACGAAGGGTATAACATTATGTGAAAGAGTAACGAAACCTTGCCCGCCAGCCACTGACATGTTGCACACGTATACTGACTGATGACATAGAATCGATTTGACGACCTTAAGTATGCTATGCATTTTCTTCAGATCAAATTGTTATTTTCTCAACAGAAGGTAAAGGCGGCTATGATTGCGGTGGATGGCCGGATACGGGATGCTGAAGTGTAAGTTTCCAATTTCCCAGGATCTGACGATACACACAGGATCCTAACACCGAGACAGAATGAAACATCATCACTGGGTATACGCCTTTCGTTTCCTGAAAACTTCCATGTACCTTCAGTCCGCAAATCCATCAGAAACCCACGCGCTCGAGAATTTAAAAGCCATAGCAAACCTGGCTAGCCAGAGAGATGACCGTGCTATTTTCGTGGTCGCCTCCTTATTAGAGGGTCTGAGTCTACTCAAGACGATGAAAGATGATGCCATAGTTCGTATACAGGCCTGTATTGCCCAGGCTTTGAAGTACCAACTTGACAATTCGATCCGTATTCCGCAACTCGACGCTTTAGCACTCATGCTAGACCTTGCCTGTAGCCTACACCAAAAGTCAGTCCAGACGATCATGCAGAAATTACAGGAACTCCAAGACCACATGGACGCTTGTATTTCCGACAAGTCATGGCACCATGTAGAGACCGAACTCCTACTCCCAATAAAGAAGAGCAGCAATACGCTGGTAATCAGCCAGGATACGGCCGCTATACTACGACCTGGATCCGACAATGACCCCTGTGATTACCTTTCCATGTCATTCTGGAGCAAAACCGAGGCATTCACCGTTACGTAAGTGACTTCGATTATGAATATCATTTCTCCAGCTAACGGCAAATCTAGGTACACGTACAGTGGGCTCGCTCTATTATATCGTACGCCACGCAATGACAAAAGGATATTTAAACTGTGGGAGGAGGCTATAGGCCAGATACGCAAAGGTAGTGTAGCTTACACTACTGGCGAGCTTTAATTTCTAATGTTTTGCATAGTTGGTTCCAGGCTACGTGGAGAGCCGAATTCTCTCATGGACGTCATTACGACGGCCGACTCACAAAGGGAATGGATGTGTTATCTTTATATCCTTCAAGGCCTACACCTCTCAACTTACACCCGATGGCCTGAAGTCAAGAATTGCTTGGCTAACTTAGAAGGCATGGTGAAACCTCCGGTTGGGAGCATCGTCGTGCTATACTCGAAATATCTCGCAGGTGTGTACCGCCAAGGAACTGGGGATTTGAGAATGGCCAACGCGATATTCAGCAACCGGATATTCAGTCTCGACAACGAGGAAAATGGCAGAAGCGGCAGCCGAAAAGTCGCCGAGCTCGACGTATCGCTGTTAGCAACTTTCAACCGAATATGGATCATGCAACATCCGGATTATCGAGACGACCGGTTGACGCTTGAGCTCCTGGAGCAACTCCGTCCGCTCTGTGCCGATCATCATAACATGGAGATCCGCACGGCGTATAACCTGGTTCTGGCAGCGGTGCAGACGAACCCGCCAATCCCGATGACGGCGGTCAAGATGCACATCTCGACTGCTCTTAGCAACGCGCAGTTCCTGGGCAATGTACAGACATTATCTATCGCACTCAACCTCATGCGGGCCAAGCTCTTCCAGGATATTGTGGGCGACCAGGCGCTGAAGAGCGCAAAGGCTGCCTCGAATCAGGCAAAGAAGAGCGGAAATACTCTGTGGATGAGTGTCGCGGACGGAATGCTTGCGCAGAGTTACGATGTTCAAGGACAGAGCCTGGACGCGCAGAAGACATGGGAAGATGCGACGCAATATGCACGTCAGGCCGTGGATATGATGAAAAACGAGAGTAGCGTTTGAAGATTGTGTGGCGACGGGGGCAGGAAATCCGGATCTATCGACGGTAGGGCGTTCTGTATAATACCATGGCATTGCATTGTAGGATCTTATATTGGCTAGGCAGGCGGTTATCAAGCTGTCGGGCGTTGGTTAGGGTCACAAGAGATGGACGACGGCGATTCTCGTTGGCTATCCCGGGAAAGGTCAACAATATACCCCCTTCCTCGCCGTCTTTTGATAGGTTATGAGGACACCCATTGACAAATTCGCTTTCCCCCAAGAGCTGCACACGATATGATGCACGATCGCACGGGAGCGGGAAGCAGTGAACCGGACAAGAGTTATGCCCGGGTTCAACGTTACTCAGCATGACGAAAGCCGCTACTTGAAATCCATTCCGACGGATCGAAGCTCTAGGGCTTCCGAGAGAGAGACAGCGCATTCTTCTCAACTTGGCATACAGCTCGGGGCTCACTCACCTTTGGCTCACCGGCGCAGCAGTCGGGAGACCTCGTATTAGGCTAGCACACATGCAAACACAAGCAAAGCAGGGCCGTTTGACGCGCAGCTTATACAAGCTTATACAAAGCTTATATATGACTTATATGACCGTTGGGGACGATCCGCCGATCCCGTTCAATTGTACACCTATCTGCCGACTTACGTAGGTAGTAGAGAGGCTCCCATCATCAGCCACCCAGCTGCCCTGTCACCCTTCCGTCCTCTCGATCTTTAGAATGATGGTCTAGACCTTACTATTAGAGCCTCGATCGAAGGGAAAGACAAAGGGAGCGGGCTTAGATCCAGATTCCGAACCTGCCTCATTAGGAACATAGCCTAGGCTATCTACCTAGGTAAAGGGTCCCTAAAGCAAGGCGTGAAGCCTCGGCCGCGGCGCCGAGCCCGTTAGAAAGCAAATAACAAAATGAAGGGGCTCTTATAGCCAACCGCTCGGCGTCAATGTTACACACGAATATGCAGTACATGTCTACAGCGAGATGAGGCAGGTCTTGGATTTCTTGGTCTCGGAAAGCCATCCGAAAAAAAAAAAAAAAAAAAAAAAAACCACGAGCGCACTAGACATGTGGGCAAAAGATTTTTTCTTTCTCTTACGTTGACCGTATCGGCGACCTAATGTATTTTCCAGCTATTGTCCAGTACTAAGGACCATCCCGACTCTTTACGGCCGAAAGCGAAGCCGAGTCGAGCGAGTCTCAAAGCCCAAAACAGGTTATACCTGGGTAACTCCCTAGCCACGGTTTGACTAGCGGGATGACGACGACCGTTGTATTGGTTACAGTTACGGTTACATGGGGGGCATCTCGGGGTACCTACTCCACGGTATTAATTTGTGTATGCCTAGGACGTGGTATACGATGTAATGTTATCGTACATGCGTTACTGCATACCACATGGCCGTCTCCTCGAATGGAACAGTGTGTCGAATAACATCCCGAGCGCCCGCAATGCTCCCTAAGAACCCACCCGCTCCGCCGGCTCGAACTCCCGCTTGTGTATCAAGTAATCAGCATGTAATCAAAAGCCACAGCAGACTTATAACGAACTACTACCCAGCTATTGTATCCGCGTACACATATCACACGCACACATAGTAGGGGCACACATAGGGGCACACACACACAGCGGCCCAAAAGTGCCAACCAGTCCCCTGGGTCTCCGTGGTGCAACCCTCCCGTCCTTTATTCCCTTATGCGCGTTAATAGCCCACGGACTATTTTCGTTTTCGTCTTAGCTCCTCTCACTCTCCCCCGTCTAATCCACCCACACGCACACGCAAACACACCCCTCCTCTTCGGATTCGTCCACCTATTATCTATTTTATTAATTGCTTTTCTGGGGACCGGTAGTGGTTTGGTGGGGGGGGATATGAAAGATCAACGACACGAGGACGAAGAAAGGAAAAAAGGGGAGGGGGCTCTTCTCGGCGAGATACAACGCGGCGGCGCTACTTAGGTCGCAATATGTACTGATTTCCCACCAATAACGTAAGCCCGTTTTTCTTTCTCTTCCATGTTGGTGACTACCTACAGTACACTATGCTGTGCTGGGCAATGGGGGATCATCAGCAACAATCATCAGCAGCAGCATCATGCCAAACCCACACACACTCGCACACCACTCACACACACATACATACACACATGCTCCGCTTCCCTGACGATTGGGAATGGGACGAGAAACTAAGAAACCAAGATCCGACACAGCCTGGAGGCTGGGCAAGCTAACGGAGTTAAGGTTGATCGTCGTGGGTGGTGCGATGGGGGTTATTGTAATCTACATATCTCTCTGTATCTCGATGGTAGGTGCAAGGTATGACATAGGTATTAGGGGGGGAAAAGGTGAGATACAGATAAGAGATGTTATTTGTCTCACCTTCGCCTTGCCTTGTCTCGCCTCGCCTTACCAAGCCTTACTTACCTTTTGACCGCAAATCTACGTCAAGGTGAGCGAGCCGGCCATAAGCGCGGCCCAGACCCAACAAAAATAAAACAAACAAATATTGGCCGAAGGAAGGGGCTCGTAAGGTGAGCACCGGCCGGGCGAGAATCTCGCAAACCTATGCTTGTTTCTTGTTTCTTTCTGCCTCTGTTTCTCCTCATCTGCCGTAGGTTACGGGGCGTATGAGAGCGCGCGCGTGTGTGTGTCATGCATATGTGGCTGTTGAGAGACATGTATTGGCCCCGACCGACGTACTATGTAGGCAAGGTTAGGTCCAGGATTTTAGTGTAGGATACAGGTAATTAGTTTAGCTGACAGCAGCAGCATAGCATATCGTGCAACGTGGTTTTCGGCTGCAGTCAGCTCGGCGGCGCCCACCCACACCTCATGTACAAGAAGTCCCGTTCGTACATGAATGCCAACGTGGGAGCCTGGGCCAGCTTCCGTTATTTTATTCCTTTGCCCTCTTTTCCCTCATTCGTCTACATACCTTAGGTACCGACTTGGATAACTACTATAGGCTCTGACGTGCTGTTGCTGCTGTCGTCAAAAGGGACCCCTTTTGTTATGCGTGCGTACCTCCGAGTGGAATAGTGCGATATAATATAACACACCACACCACCCTCCCCCTCAGTTTCGGTCCATGTTGCTGGTCTAACTGGACGGAGGCACCGGAGCGGGCACGGAGCTACTTTCGGACTGTTACCCGCAAGTTGAACCATGGCAGTTGAGAAGAATTTGCGGCTAGGGTAGGTAAAAAGGCAACAAACAAACATGCGATACCGTGACAGTTTGCCGAGGAGGAGAGAGAGAGGCGGGAAGGTGTCTCGTGATAGATAACAATAGGGGGTGGATGCTTCTTCCAGATCCCGACGTCCAAATGTGGCGTCGTTGTTCCTTTTTTTTTTTTCCCGCGTGGCCCATCGAAGCGTAATATGATCTGATGGCGGTATTCTAGTCAAAGAGCAGACAGAGAGAGACTCAGCCTACAGCCTAACTTCTTACAACCTCACCATCTTATTCCCCATCTTATACGGCCGTTACACAGAGTGCGGCCCTACCTCGCTCTTTGAGACGATATTAGGGCTTGTGCAACCGTCATATTGCAGGGTTTACAATCATCCGCCGACGTGCTTTTTGCCCAGCTTGTATAAGTAGTTTGAAATGTCACAGCCAACTCCTCAATAGACTGAGAGACACGCGAGGGATTCTGCGAGTTTAAAGATTAAAGAGAGGGTGTCAAACATGTCGTGACTGCTTAGGGGGCTGGCTTCTTCGGAGGCAGCCCCCGCGGCAGTCGACATTCTCCTATTCGCCTCTAGCTATGCTTCTATGCCTCTTCTTCCGCCACCTTTCGTAGTTATGCAGTGTTAGGATACAAATTGACTCCAAAAATTGTGGCGAGAAAATAGGGGGTAATGTATAGGGTATTGTAGAATAATAAAATAGAAACAAAACATAAAAGCAGGAATAATAAGCAACTGTGAAGCCGATGCATGGTATAAGACAAGCGCTGATGAGACAGAAACAGACAGTAAACCACCCAATGCAAAAACCAGGATATCTAATCACCACCCCCGTTGTTTGCCCTTGCAAATGCTTCAAGGCCGCCGCAATAGAAAATAAATAAAAAAAATAGTTGAACCACAAAGTTCGAAGGCAAAAACAAACGCCGGCCGAGGTTTTTCACAGCCCAAACAGAAAAAACCGGAGTCCGTAATCATGAGATTTTGTATCGTTGATCATCGCTCCAAGGTATGTAGAAATGGGTGTCGTATAGCACGGTGATGATTGCGATGTCCATTAAGGTCGATAGTACGTCCGTAGTTGGAATAGACTCTCTGATTTCGTAGTTCATACAAGACGCTCAGGGTTTTCGTTCCTCCATTATCGACGCGGTTGAAAGCTTTCGACGCTCAATTACTCGTAGGTAGATCCATTTCCACTTAGATTGGTGCAGGCTAGGCGGGTGAGCCAGTGTTGACCCTTCCGACTCTCGAGGTAGCGTATGATGAAAATGACGTTGCTACGTTCGCGTATGCGGCTCCAGTTCTATGCAGATATGAGCATCCGGTTCGTTGGCGATGCAATCAATCCGCCGCAGCAGGGAAAGTAAAGTAGCAGTCGCAAATGAATATGTTTGGAGACTTACTCATTCGTTCGCCATGGAGGGGTAAGGATATCGCGGGATAGATCACGATGTTGCCAGACAGGCAAAGCACCGTTCGCTGCCTTACCCATCTCGGGAGCCCGTATCATCGGGGGAGGGCGGTTCATCGGAGGCGGTGGATGTCGAGGGTAGTCATCGTATGAGTATCTCGCCCTCTTATTAGAGGGCCCCAGGAGCAGCTCGGGAGACGGGTGGCTCCTCGTGTTGGTCCGCGGTGACACCGGCGTGCTCGAGGCACTTCTTGGTCTTCCAAAATCTGACATACTGGGGTGGTGTCCATATTGCCTGGACATTTCATGCTCGGCCGGCGACGATATAGGTGAGGTATTGTGACCTCCGCGAGGGCTGAGCAAGGGTCAGTATATATAGAGAAGGTAGCGCCACCAATGGCATCAACGACAGGGTATCTTACGCATTCTTGAACTTGCAGACCCTGCCGAATTTCTCGCACTGCACACATCGAGGGTAGTCGGGGTCACACTTGATTTTCTTCTCCCGGCACGTGAGACAAGCTATCGCAAGTCGCTTCCTCGGTTTCCCAGCTTTCGTCACGCCCCAGTGGGCATTAACCTGCTCCCCATTGATAACCGTCCTGCAGTGAGTTCCATCGTCGTAGAAATAGCACATCCCTTCTCCTGGTACCTCAGCCTGCTTCACGAAGCGGGGCAGAAAGTGAGTGCCTGTCCAGATCTTAGGCCCTAGTCCATCCTTAACAGGTGCCCCTTCCGGCGTAACTGTACTCGACAGAGTCGGTGAGCGATTCGGTGGCTCCCTGTGCACTCGGTCTTCCTTCTTCCACGCGGGGCCCGGCTCATAAGGGTTGAATCGCCCTTGAGGGTTAAACCGCCCTTGGCCCAAGGGAGGAAGAGGCATACGCTCAGCAGCCTGCCTATAAGGCGAGCTTGGCGGTCGAGACTCGAACACATACTCCCGCCTTGATTCTGGTTGGCTCATGGGAGGCCATCTTGCACTTGGAGCAGGTTCGCTTCGTGCTATATGACTTAGTTGCTCGACATCGTTTGTCGGAGACCTCAACGGCCCAGGAAATTGGGAAGTGACTGGCGGAGGAAGTGTAGGTCGCTCCGACTCCAGCATCGACTCGTGCAGACTCCGCGGTTGGCTCAAACGCGGCGAGACGTTAGGAAAATAAGAGGAGCTTCTCGAATGTGGTCGATCCAGGGGTGAGTGCGCACCAAGAAGAGGACTTACTCGATCCAGTCGATCCAGGAATACTCGATCCTGGCTATGTGGAGGAGGTCCGAACAAGCTACTCAACGGCGGAAGCTGTTGTCGAGGTGCGCTATGAGGGGCTTCTCTTCGACCTTGGCCTTCTAACATTTCGACTTTGGTGCTCGGATCATAGCTAGACATGGGAGGGGAGATAGGCATCACAGGGGGGGTCCAAGACGAGTCTTCAGATATCCTTGGAGTGCGGGCTGACGAGGTCGGGCTCACCAGACCGGGAGGTGTATCAGGGGTGGTTGAAGGACGATGAAGTTCTGGTCTTGCTTGAATACCCATTGAGATCGATTCTTTATGAGTTATAGCATATCAAATTAGAGTTGGGTTAGAGTTAGATATTGGGTGCTTGTCTGAAGGTTTCCAGCTAAGACTCAAGAGATGCGAGGAGAAACAGCTAGGTTGGAATATACGTTGAGTTAAGCTGTGTTTTTGGTATCTGCCGGGTAAAGGTCCTTCGGCGGCGCAGCTAACAAGCACACACACACACACCCTCCAAGCCGTACGTCTTTCGAGCCGAGCCGCTGAGAGTGGCCAGAATCCCGGATAATTGGCTGATGAGATTCAGTGTTTCTTTTCCAAGTAGTAACCGGTCCCTCGGCCGTTTATTAGGTGACTGAGAAACTGTCGATTAAAACAAATATACTTGTTGAAAGCCCCGTTGCAAGGCGGCGATTAACGTCAGATCTATAAGCTGACAAGAGGCGAAGACGAAGAGGGTCTCGAATCGTGTGATGGTCAGTATAAGCAGATGTACGGTGTATGAGTGTTCTCGTAAGTCGAATAGCCTCGAGTGCCGTCAATGTGACCCGGGAGAATGTACAGATCGAGACAGTAATGTGATGGTGCTGGTGGGAAGATATGATTCGAGGAGAAAGGAAGATAGTCAGAAGATAGGATGGGGGAAACGAGGCAGAGTGTATCTCGTAATTAGTGTCACGCAAAGAATGGATTCGTCGTTACTTGATTCCGGGGTTCAACGGGATCAGAACGAGATTTGAAGCAACCAGTGACGAAACCTAGGCTAGACTCCAGATCTTCATGGGCCAACCGGTATATAACAAGTACCAGAGAAGACCGGTTACCGTTACCCTGGTCACACTTGACGCCGGGCGCTTTCCACATTCTGATGGCTGTCGGCTCCGAAGGTATGGCGTTGGTAAGGTTCTTGACCACGCTTGACCACGGGAAGCACGTACCTCCTTGGCTGCGCAAGCCCACAGGCAAGGAAGTCTAGTGCGAGTAGGACGCGAAACGGCCGAGTATACATGGTACTACTCCAGGCCCCTACCGAGGTACATATGCTCATGTCCGCGTCTGGTGTCTAGCGTCTGGGACCCTGTGTGTGGCCCTGGGGCCTGGGGCCTGGCGGCTCGGGTAGTGATAGCAGGGAGGTACAATACATGCTACGTAGTATGTACTCGGTATCGGTAAGTGGAAAGTAAGGTAAGGTGTGTGAGAGGTGTGAGGTCAGGGACTTGATCTAAGGGACTCTAGGGGACCTACTATGTACTTGGGGCAACAGGGGACTACATACATAAGTACACTTATTACGGGGGTTTGGGCCGATAAGCTTAGGTAGACTAGACGTAGTCGAAGGGGATGGAGATCCTACTATCATACCTAGGTTAGGTAGATCATAGATCATAAGGCGAGTCCGTTGCATAGGGACTTGCACGACTCGCATACTATGTAGCATGGCATCTGGGCATGTACGAGCCTTGGCGGATAGAGCGACTGACGGAGATAAATAGTGTCGGTACCTTTGCCCAGGTGCAGGTACCTAGGTAGTTCTGGGGTTGGTGTCTTGGTCCTGGCAGCCTGGTTCGATTATCCATGGTCGATGCATGGATTCTGTGGGTTGTGTTATGGATTTGTATGAAGAGAAGCATCATGTCGATTTCCATGTGGGCCGGTACTTTTTTGTCGGACGGAGCTGATCGACAAAAGTAGACAAGGCAAGTATCCCCGTAGTGCAGCTCGTGTAAGCGGTACATGCAGCGCCGTACGGGAGTACATGGGTACCTAGGTACATGAAACTGACAAAACCCGCCCCTTTGATTTACCGAAGTTGCGCGTTTGTCAACCTATCATCAGAGTTGCATGCTTGTGAAACGTGCTATATGTATATGGGGTAATTAGGAAGCGTACCTAGGCGAGGGAGGAGCGTACCCTGATTGTATTGCAGCAGTACGGAGTCGGATTCCACGAGAAGGCCATTCTTATGCCTTGATGGATCAGGTGATGCTACCATTAAAGGGTCGAAGGGTGTTAAAGCCGGCGCCTCAGCAACTGAGCAAATAAGCACAGCAAAGAGAGAGGGAGGGAATGTTTGGCAATTTACAAAGTACGGCGTCGCAGAGTTGCACTAACAAATCACGATTGACCATGCGACCCTATACGAAGCGCCCGCCCTTAGTCGCTCGGTATTAGGCCCTGATCGGCTGTTACCACAGCAGTAATATACCTACGGTGAATACATAGTACATCATATATTTCAGTAGATCGAAAGCCAAGATGGCGTATATAGTAAGTCGCAGTGGTAGGTTGTTATTTTGGAGGGAGAGAGTAGGCACGTATGTTCCAGACCGGCGTACGTAGGGAACGGCTGATACATGATGTAGCAGGCAATTTGTACTAGCAAGGCCAACTTCTTAAGATAGTATACTACTCTATCGTCGACTATAAGTTAGATGACGGCTAATTGGTAACAAAGGGAGCTCGTGCGCCGGCACGTAGCCTTCTAGCGCGATTCCAGTGGTCTGGGTGCACTAGGCTTTACGATAGTATCAGGCCGAAGTACTCTGTAAGTATCTTACACAGTAGCTTGATAAGCCTGCCACAGACCATCTAATCGAATTGTCTTCAAGATACTCATTTTTTCAGTGCTAAGTACTGCCTTAGGTACATATCACCTACCCAGGCAATAGACCATGTCTAGCGCGGGAACTGACAGTATCTAAAGACTTAGCCCTTGACACCATAGTACCTAGCTGGGGGTAGAGGGTAGTGTTCGCGTATTTGGCCCTATGAACGTGGTAGCTTAGTGTCGGCTTGGTCTACCGCCAAGGGCAAAACCCCATCGTCATTAGAAGAACCGCGAGACTGCATGGACCTTTTGCAGACGGGACGCCTGCAGCCGCGCACTAAGGCTCGAATGAGGCTAATTTGGAAAGGGTATCAACGACTAGAGTCGAGACTCCAGAGATTCGGGTTCCTTTTAATAACGCTAGCTATCCCGAGAGTTTCTAAGTTTCGGAGGCTAAGTTGTTTAGCTCGCACCTTTGCAAATCTTGGATTGGAAACTCATACGATCAGCAACGAAAGCAGTCGATAAATCTTGGATAACAACCCTTTCCTAGACCGACTTGGGAAACTCGGCAGGCGACGTACTATGGTAATACCTTACTAACACCCTAATGCCATCATTTCCCCCACCGGTTCCACATCGTCGACGCCTCTTCTCGCGACATTTTCCGTTCGGAGGGAGCGACGACAGCCGAAAGACTTGAGTTAACTATTAGATTGTTGTATTGAAAACAATACCGGCCGAGAGGCAGGAGCCGCTCGTGTCGGGTACCGCCTATCCATCAACTTTACCTCGACTCTAGTTGGCTCGGCCGTCAAGCCTTTAGAGTATTAGCTCTTGCGGTCCTTGGTACCAAAGCTCTGGAGTCGGGCCAATATACATATTAGGGTTGTGCGTAGCAATAACATAACTTAATAACTAACCCATAGACCCCGAGCCCGCACTCGCTAATATTCTCCTCGTAGGGCATGGGCTGATGGAGCTAGAAAGGGAAAGGAAGCTGGCCTTTTGCTTCAGCCCCGCCACATATGTAATTGAAAGTACTGCAGAAGGGGCGTCGACTTTTTTTTGCTTTTTTGGCTTTGCCTCGCCTGTCAAACTGTCGCGCCACTTTTTGGCGTTAGATTACTAGCTAGGTACTGCTCCTTAGGTGCCTACCGGCTTGCCAACTCCCGCCATCGACCTGGCCATGACATTACATGATACCCATGACCTGAGGGTTTTTAGCTCGGCGGTATTCGTAGAGATCGTCGAGCATTGCCGGCAGCCGATCCGGCCGAGGAGATCGGGACCATGATAAAGTCAAGTAGGAAGGCAAAAGCCGACGACATGGGGAGAGACAATACCCCTCCACCAGTTGCGTAATGGCAGGATGGCATTGGCTTGGCTTGGGATTTCTTGAGAGGCTGCCCAAGTGCTACCGGCAATTGTTATCTATCACCGGCAGCTAACTCGCAGACTAAAATTATCATGCAAGGGTACCTAGGTAGGTATCCATCCAACTCCTGAAGACTCGCAAGCTTATGGCAATCAAGCACGACGCTGTGGCGTTTCTGATCAAGTAGAAGGGGTTGCAGTGCGTAACACGACGGATCCGAAGCCTCGTAAAATCAGCCCAACTTACTGTTCAGTGCCTGCCATCGTCCAAACTCGCAAGGCCTGCGCTGCCTCTGCGGGTGGAAATTTGACGGAACAAAGTAAACAGACCATCTCGTGTTTGTAACCAACCACCATCTTCGGTCTGCCCCGAAAGGGGGCAAAATGCTCAGCTAGCTGGTTCAAAGCGAATTAGACGCCTGGCGTCCTCACGTCTTTCGGGATCTGGAAGATGAATATCTACGCCGACCTATCTCTTTGAGTATAGCCTCTTATGTCGTGTTCCCTCGATACCCTCCAGATTATACAGACTCGTAATTAGGGGTGACCTGACCCGGGCGGCTAGTTAAGGATCTCGCTGCTTCTCATAGGCACGGGCACGATGTCGGTGTAACCGGCCGGCCGTCAAGAGGGTCTTACGCTGTGGTCCATCGCGATGCCGGCAACCTTGTGGCACCCGGCAAGACAAGGGGGCAAAGCGAGAAGGTTTCAAGAGATTTTCTCTCCGGTTGTCTGAGGATGGGTACTTGCATGTTGTGGTGTACGATGTATAGGAAACGTCGTACTATAAGCCTTGATAAAAAGTTAGACAAGCCACGTGCCCGTGTAGTTACAGCTTCAAATTGTTGAATGAAATGTGTATCAGCTCCGGCGTAGAAGGTCCAAGCTATCGTAGAAGGTTGAGCGCCATCTTGATGATCTACCCGGTGGAGAATTAAGCCACGTCTCATCATCCCCTGCAGCTCCTTTTCCTGCGTCATCCCATGTAAAACAAGGCATGTACAGATTAGCGAAATTATGTTCGTGGCTCAGTAATCCTCAATGCCGAACAGTGCTGGGCCTTGGCCAGTCTAGCGCATGCACAATATGATCGACACCACCGGACGTAAGGGCTACTGCTTCCTGCCAGTGAGAGATCAAGATTCGTGTAGTAGAAACCGCCCATAGGGAAGGACAAATCATCGAAGCAAGCTGGATCCAGTTAGCTGCCATGTTCCTTGTTGCTCCCCGTCTCACATAGAAAGCGCACGGCTTCTCATGCCATGCATTGTTCTTATAAAAAAGCTCGGGCTTCTGTGTAGGGAGTGCGGCGTGCACGAGACACACGACCACCATAAGTTGCGGCTCAAAATCTTTGACCATCCGAAGCAAACATGGGTCCTCTGATCGCCACATTCTTTATGCCCGGTGTAAAGAGTGCCGAAGGGATCGTCTCAATCGAAGCCGATTTCCCCGTCATGAATGACTAATAAGCCGATCATTTCGGAGAAGGGGTGGTCGAGGCAGGTATCATACGCAATCCTTCGGCTGGATGTCCCAGTCGCAATGCCTTGGGCTGAAAATGGCGCGCATTGGCGCTAAGATTCAAATGAACGAGAGCAGTTGCCTTGTACCGTGGAGACCTAGCTAAAGCTAAAGTACCTATAGCTAGAGCTAGAGCTAGAGCTAGCACAGAGATGGACATAGTAAACGATTGAAGAAGGGGTGTGTCGGCACTTGCAACGATTATTCCCTATGATCCGTCCGTACCCCGTGCCTTTGGAATCTCGCTGCCGTCACACCGACGCTAGCACGTTAGATGGTGGACGAGATGGGCCTGGCGAACACTAGCTAGGGAGGCGGATACCTACATAGTAGGCACTCATTAGAGCTAATAGGTAGGTAGTCTGGGCTTTCGGCTGGGCGACCTGGCAGCCTGACAGGTCATCCTTCCGTTGTCTACGGAAATATGAAAGGTTTGTGTGTAGGTTTTAGTGTGTAGGTGTGTATGTGCCTGTGACGCTCGTAATAAAATCCACCTGTTAAGAACTGAGGATCGGCTGTTAGACAGGGCCATGTGGCTGGGTTGCACTCAGCTCAGCTCCTTCGCGGCTGCAGATGCTTGCCGAGCGGCACCCTGTGCTCCGTGCGTCAAAGTACCGTCAAAGTATCCGATACCCTAGCCGTTGCTACCTGGAAGGTACCTGTCATTAGCAGAAACGCCAATCCACTGTCGGGCACCGAAATCTGTACCTACTTTTATAATGGCATCTCTTCCGCGTTTGTATATCAATATCAGATTTGCGAGATCCAATAGGACATATTTTTACATAACGCAATGACATACGGTATATGTTTTGGCATGGGCTTGAGCTGAAGCTCGTGAGAGACACTCCATGTCATCGGAGGCTATTAGAGAAATTTGCTACTGTAGATCGCATGTCAGATACCGAGGTCACAACCCGAATCTCGTGTGTTTGTCCGGTTCGTTTATGGAATTCTGCCAAATAACAAGGGGGCGGATGTATCTGTTTATTATTGATATGTAAGGGGAGATGATGTTTTCCTCTGCGCAATAATGGAACTCGACGTAGCGCCGAGCTGGTAATGGCAAGTAGATCATGGAATATGGGCATGTTGCGAAAATACAAAAGGAGGGCAAGTTTGCGACCTCTGAGGCTACATTGTCAGCATGTCTGCATGTACACGGGGGAACCACTATATCTGATAAAAGAGTGGGTGAGATCGGTAATCGTAGGAGCTCAGACCAATGAAAGCTTAACCGTCTGGCACTAGTATACAGGTACCTATGTACAGTAACATATTCGGCGGCTTCTAGAAGCTTACAAGCATTCGACGGACCGGAGCAGCCCCGGCAGTACAGGCAGTCAGAGGGGAACTACAGCCCGAACGAGACAGGGATGTCCGGCCTCTGACTTGCCTGTTCGAGGCCCAACGCCGATGCTTTGCCAATAGCCTTCCCAATAATCCGAAACAGGCCCAAACAAACAGCCTCCCCTACATAGTACATAGTATAGTAGTACTTATAGTTTACCTGGGGTTGCTTACATATTATTACATTACATACGCGACGGAGAGCAAGGCCGTGGTAAGAGATGTTGGGAGCCGCTGCAACGTATCAGTCGGCCTTTTTTGGGTTGTACACAAGTTCGTACACTTAACCGTCTCGAGCCGAAATGTGCATCTGCGTTCGCCTCCTTTACTAGGTACCAACTTCGCGGTCCAGGAGCTGGTCCGCCTCGGCAGTCCTCCCTGTCGGCTCCCGTTGACAAGCAAGTATATGTCTCGCAAAGCTGGCCGGCATTCTACACGGAACGACGGTGGTTGAACACGCACAGATACACACACATATACCATATACACAAGCAGACAAGAGCACGGGCTGCGCTGCGCCGTGCTGATACATCCCCCTTAAGAGACTAGGAGAATCCTTCATATGCCGGCCACGTTCTGGTGGCGTTCTACGACGCCTCGTATTGGCTCCGTTTTGCATTCATCCAAACAACGAGGGATTCTGCGATATTAGCAACAAGTCGTTTTCCGCATGCATGTATTATGTGTGGATTTGTAGTGTGTAGGAAAGACTCAGCAGCCATGGAAAGCAGCGAGAGAGACACGCAGCGAGCCCAGAAGACCGCGGGGTTGGTTAAGGCGGTGATTCAACTTCGTCACCCACCCGTCGGGTCTATTTATAGTGGTTGGGAAATATAATAAGACGGGTATTATTGATGGATGGTAGCGGCCATTCGTTTCCCACCCAAAAACGGGTAGTACAGTACCCTATCCCCTAATCGTCTAAACCGCCGGTAGGAATCAGAAATCATCTTACGGTGGGTTCCGAAATCTTGTTTTGAAGTGTTCGAATCTGCTCGCCCCGTGAGCCTGAGCCTGTGAGACGGAGGCATAAAGCATGGAGACCACTGACTTCCAAAGGTCCAGATCCCGCGCGTCAGCAAAAAGAAATAAAGTAACTCACACGACCACCCGCGCCTCACCAAGCCTCGAATCTTGAACCTCGCGTGTCGCGCAGCCGCACGGGATCATGTGTACGCCATCCAGACTTGCTGTGTAACTCGAATCCAACAAGACAAGCGTGACAAGCCGAGCTGACTAGCATGCCCATGTGGATTCGAAAGGCTGCTTCTTTTTTTTTTTCTCTTTCTTAGTGTGCAGGATCGGGAAGGATGTTGCAATAGTGCGGCGCAAGAGCCATTGTTTGCATCTTCGGCCCGGCCCCAGTGATCTACGAGGCTAGTATGTTCGTGTTGTGCATTCGCGTGTGGGTTTATGAACGATTGCCCCGTGTTCAGGATTGCATAATCCCGAGTAAGAAAGGAAGGTGAAAGAGATAGGATAAGTAATTAGTCACCTTGGTTAGTCAGTAGGGCTAGTCTAGGCTCGTCTTCCAATCTCGAAGAATCTATTGAGAATTAATCGACAGATGCTCCATATCGAAGAGCCAGCAGACCGTCCGGCAGACGGCTCTAGAATGCTCCAAAAGAAAGTACCGGTGCCATATTGCGGTGTTTAATAAGGAATATGGGGGGGTTGCTTTTCTACTCTGAGCAATGCCGGGTCCTCTTGAAGCATGTAATATGTAATATAAGGGTTACTATCTAACACCTCGGCCGCGCGCGAAAGCCCAATGACGCACCAGAAAGTGATATCCGGTTCGCTGTTCCCCTTCGACGGCCGGTACTATCACACGACAAATAGGCTGTTATCCTAAGACGCACACGCGCATAAGCCACAGTGGAGGCAGACCCGGTCATTGCTGAAGAAGCACGCAGACGCGGGACAGCAGTTCGTCCGAACCAAGGGTTTGCGCAACGTTAGACTCGGCATTTCACTACCGTGAGCAACTATAACTATGTGTGGTCTTAGACGAACATCTTACACTTACTACGAATGTGGGCCGAAAGGAGACTAGCACCGACCGCAGATACGATAGCGAAGTCCAACCTAAAGGGTTCATAGCAGCGAAGTATTAAGGGGTACCTAGCTCCTTGGTTGAACGGTGAGACACCATGCCCCAGAGGTAGGGGGAAGGAGCTGCAGGAGTAATACCGACGCAATTTCATCGTGCAGCCGAGTCCAGAACAACAGAACAAGCAGCCGAGATTTTGGAGGGGTTTTTTACAGGGGCGCCCCACGATTTCTAAAGGATCACGCATGACGGAAGAGAGAAACAGAAGAAAAGGAAAGAGAAAAATGAGGTTCAAGAATAATCATCAGCAACTAACTTCGGCGCTCGCTCGAGTAAACAGGTTGACAGTAACAAGAAACCACAAAGTCGTATTCGTACAGTATGATTAAGAATGATTAATCTATGCGTCTGGGGGAGACTACTGCCGGGTCTCGGGACTCGAAATCATGCAACACCAAGTTCACACATATTACATGAGACAGCGACCGTCCCCGGCATAATAAACCGCTACTAATAACCTGGGTTGGGACGATCAGCACGTGCGACGATCTCACCAACGGCTCTTGCTCCCATAGGCAAGCCACAGGGGGGGAGGATCACCCCGAGACATGATTCGTCCAGCTGTCGTATGCGTACTTTTTTCAGCTTTCTCTCCATCTGCAGAAGCGATGAACCCAACTGCCTTGCCCGCCTCCTCGTGTTATTACAACCTGTGGCGTCATCGAGCAGTTTTGATCGTCGTAGTAAAGGTACTCGCTGGGAAGGTCGAACGACAAAGACAACAGACGAACCCCGGTCGAACATGAGCACGGCCGGGATAGGGAGGGGAAGAGGAGGAAATGAAGGGGGGCCTGCTTTCGGTCTGCCACCATCGTGAACAATTTTTACGCCGTATTAATTACTACTACTATGTATACAAGGCCTAGGCTAGCGCCTCACCTACACCGAAAGAATAAGAATCCCGCGGAGTGACATTTACATCCACTTCGTCCTACAATAATATACCGTAAGCGATCTGGTTAAATCTCGACAGGCAACCGACGGGCGAAACCCTTTCCAGGTTCGGTAGGTATAATAATAAAGGGTCTGGACTGACTTAGAGCCCTTGCTATATGTGCATATGTGTGTATCATATGTCATGTATGTACGCGTACGTACCGGTAGTCGTGTGCGAGCATGTATGGGTGTTGTATGGGGGGACACGGGGGCACGGGCACATAGTACCATATTATGTATATTGTGGGTGTATTGATGCATCTGGAAATATTTTAGAAGGCTTCGTGAAGAACCAGATTGCCAGAAACGTCACTTGGACCGAGAAAACACGAAAGAGAAATAAAAAAAAATTGAAATCTGAACCGCATCGTAAGCACTTGTGGTTGTGCCATTCGGAGAAACGAGACGAGATACCCGGCTGCAGGTCAAAGCAGCGTCTTGGCAATCGCTACCATAGGATGTGCCGCAACCCAGGGCAGACAAAAGTCCATCGTAACATCGCATCGTAGCATTGCCGAGGAAGCAAAGGCTCCAAAGAACCCTCGCGACCGTGCCACCGCAAGACTAGACCACGGCCGTAACTTGATACGGACCGCGCCACATTAGCGTAGACAGAGCACTGGAATCATGAATATTCGGGGTTGTTAATGTTGCCGAGTCTTCCATCCATGAGCCATTTGGAGGCCCTTGCGAAAAGCTAGGTTAGGCTCCTACTACCACATACTACTCAGTACTATGTAAGATCTGAGATGTCATTCAGCTGAGAAAGCGATGCCGGGCTACGATGATGGGAAGGATTATTACATGATGTAGGGTCCCCATCACACTTTTCCCTCGTGGCTTGCATGTCGAAATCTGCGGGATACCTCCTAGGGGTAATCCCGGCATTTGGCATTTGATCGGCATCCTTCTTCCGCCTACATAGTACCTACGCTCGTAAGGGTACCTGCTAGTGACAAGACGCTAGGCACGAGACATGAGGCACGAGAAGTCAATCTCCTTGGCTTCATCGACTAGATTAACAAGAAACCATCTCTTACCTTGAAATCTGAATATACGTGCGGGAATCGTCCTAACCGCCATCCCCTTAGCGACGACTGGGGAATGACCATATTCGCGATGCCGTGCTATTCTTAGAGATCTAATAATACGTTTAAGTCGGGGCCTGGAGGGATCGCTGATGAATTTAGCACGCGGCTCTCGACAAGGAGGAAGCTTGTAGTTGGAAGGATTGAATCGTTTCTGAGTACGCAATGCGATTCGCAACCATGGTCAAATGGTCTTCTGTGCCGCATTCTACCTACCTGATCTGCGGTTGCTCGCAGTCAATTGCCTGATTAGACGATTCCAGCGCAATATCAATGCTTGGTTGTCTCACTGAACAATACCTAGACAGGGGCACAGACACAGAGTCATGATGATTTGCATGAAAGGGATTGCGGCTTATTAGTCTCCTCTTTTTTTTTTTTTTCTTTTTTTTTTTTGGGGGGGGGGGGGGGGGGGGTTTTTTTTTAGCTTAAATTAAAGTTATTTTTTAAAATTTTTAAACCAAAATGAAAAATTAAAAAAAAAAATTAAATACCGAAACCAAAATAAAAAAATA
>MU376233.1:66296-122343 GCA_022495205.1 Hypoxylon sp. FL1150 | reverse complement strand
GGACCCCGCTCGACTCTTGCGCCCGGCTCCCCGCGCCCTCTTTTGGTTCTGGGGTGCGCGCGGCGCGCGGCCGCCCCCCCCCCCCCCCCCCACCGAGTTTCGCGTATCTGAACGTTCTGATGTATCCTTGTTAACCCAACTTGCAATCGTAACAACATTCATTCTATTCCGTATCCTCATTATCTATATTCGCCTTGGTTAGTTACCACGTTACAAGCTCTATTACAAGCTCTAGAGGTGATTCCAGAAAACTTCTCTGGCTAGTACCTCATAACCTCTCTTTCCGGACGTAGTTGTTTTTCGCGGTGATACTTCTCTGTGACAGTAATATAATATCATGTCTCAACCCAGATATCACCGTACATGATTAAGTAATTTTCAAATTGAAACGGGAGTGGCCCGGACCTCGAGTGGCGTATTGAGCTTGGGGAAATCTATCCAACCCATCGTCTAGCGCTTCTGAACAACCTAATCCAGGGCCCAAATTCTCCCCATTGCTCAAGAAGACCGGGAGGTGCGTAGGATGCGGTATCAGCCAAAGCTGTCCGTTCGGGATGTGGCATCATGGCTAACACACGCCCATCCTCACTGCTCACAGCAGCAATGCCGCCAGGGCTGCCATTGGGGTTGAGCGGGTACTGTTCAGTTACGTTGAGCTTGTTGTCAACGTATCGAATTGGGATCATGCCTGCCGTGCTGAGAGTGTGTAACGAGTTCGGCGAGGAGAATGATGCCCTTCCTTCGCCATGTGAGACAACGATTGGCAAAGAAGACCCGTTCATGCCATGAAGGAACACGGAAGGTTTTGTTCGGTTGTCCTCGATCTTGACCATGCTGAAGCGGGCTTCAAACTGTTGGCTCGCGTTCTCTACAAAGAGTGGCCAGTGTTCCGTGCCAGGGATAAGCTCCTTGAGCCGTGACAACATCTGGCACCCATTGCAGACCCCAAGGGCAAATGTGTCCGGTCTCTTGAAGAACTGTTCGAATTCTTTTCGGGCATTCTCGTGCATCAGAATTGACTTGGCCCAGCCTTGGCCAGCTCCGAGCACGTCGCCGTATGAGAAGCCACCACAGGCAGCCAGACCCACGAAATCCGCTAACGAGCGACCGGCGATGATATCCGTCATCATCACATCAATCGGATCAAACCCGGCTGCTTTGAAGGCAAACGCCATCTCAGCATGGCCATTGACACCTTGTTCTCTTAGTATGGCTACTCGAGGAGTCTTGATGAAGAGGCCGGTTAGAGAGGCCGTAAGGGGCAGGATTGTATCGGAGGGGTCAAAGTCAAGTTTATAAGAAAGGCCCGGGTCGTTTTGGTCTAGAATGGTAGAGTATTCAGACTCAGCACATGATGGGTTGTCTCTGAGCTTCTGCATCTCGAATGAAGTCTTCGTCCACCATTGCTGTATCTCTTTTCGATCCAGACTCACGAAGGGCGTTGTACCGTAGCGAATCGTCAACGCCTGCTTCGACTTAGGCTGTACACTACCGAACTTTTTAATCAGGCCTGGGGGTGGTCCACATGTCGCAAAGCATCTCTTGAAGTTTGTCTCGTCCGATGCTCTCACTTGAAATACTGCACCCAGCTCTTCGTTGAACAGCGCGTTGATCATGTCGTCAATCGAACTAGAATCAGAGATTCCATCCATCATTAGATCGACGCCGCATCTTCCTGCAAACACCATTTCTGCCACCGTGGTAATCAAACCCCCATCTGACTTGTCATGATAGGCAAGGACTACACCGCTCTGGTGCAGTTGGGCCAATGCATCGAAGTAGTCCGCGATCAAATCCACATCTCGAACATCTGGTGCCTCATGGCCGATATGGCCAAATGATTGCGCAAGCGCCGATCCTCCCATTGCTTTCTTTCCGTTGGCTAAGTCAACGAACATGAGAACAGTTTCTCCTACTTCTTCGGTCCTCCGAAGCTGAGGAGTCCATGTTTTCCTGATGTCGTCGACAAGCGTGAAGGCCGAGATAACGACGGATACAGGAGCAGTTACGCTCTTGGTCTCCTCGGTCTCGCGGTCTTTCCAAGTTGCCTTCATAGAAGTCGAATCTTTGCCTACAGGAATACTGATGCCAAGTCTACGCAAACATTAGCATCCAGATTATATTGTTACTTTAGTTGCAATGAATCAGGGGGGATGGAAATTTCGGGTTAAGGGAAAGGGGGGACGGCTAGTAGGAGAGATACAACTCGAAACGTACCTAGGACACATATCAAGCCCGATCGCTTCAACGGCCTCATAGAGAGCGGCTCCCTCTCCAGGGTGGTTCACAGCGGCCATCCAATTTGCAGATAACTTGACTCGTCGTAAGTCGCCGCCCATAATGTCGGCAGCGCCTATGTTCATCAAGCTTTCGGCAACGGCCATGCGAGCAGATGCAGCCGGAGATAGCAAGGCAATAGTTGGCTTTTCACCCATAGCCATTGCTTCACCGTGCCTTGTCTTCGCCCCTAGGTTAAACGAGGTAGCAGTGACAGCAACGTCTGCCACAGGAGTCTGCCAGGGGCCTACCATCTGGTCTCGCGCAGTAAGACCACCAACCGTCCTGTCTGCGATAGTGATCAGGAAGGACTTTGATCCGACGGCAGGCATCCAGAAGACCCTATGCAGAGCCTTTTTAATCATGTCGGCTTCAGACAGTTTTTCTCCAAATGCGGCCTTGAGACTAGAGATTGCGTCGAACTTCGGAAAACTTGGTTTGTGAGAGTTGACTATGCGTTGCAACCGGCGGCCTGGGGGAAACAGTGTGGACATTGGTAGATCGATAGGTCGCGTGGACACTCCGTCTTTTGCATTCCTGTCGGTTAGAATCAGTTTGGGGATACCGCCCTCGTCCTCGGAAACCACCGTGCCGACATCTGAGAAGCCGCAGCGTTCACGTCCTAACTGATTAGCTCACCCGAATTGACGGACTGAATAATAGCTAATACTCACTGCAAATGCTCACGAAACGGTTCATTCCTTCGCTGTTGACCAGCATCACATAACGTTCCTGGGCCTCATTGCACCCTAGCAATCAATGTGGTTAGTAATGTGTTTGCTCGACCCCCGGCAATAGCTAAAACGTGTCTCGCAGGCGTGATAGCAATATCTCCCACCGGACGACGGCGAGCATGAAAAAGGGGGTAAACGTGATGGTATCCGACAATACTCACAGATCTGAAGAGGACTCATGCTGCCATCTGCACTTTCTACTTGGCGAAGTTCGAATTTACCGCCAAATCCAGCATCTTTGACAAGCTCGGGGAGAGCATTGGACAATCCACCAGCGCCCACGTCGTGTATCATTGCCTAGGTAGAAATGAGTAATTAGTAACGTTATATTCGAATGGGCCGCCGAAAAATATATATGGAATATGTTGTGCAAAGCCCAATAATTCTTGGGTTCGAGGACTCACGATAGGGTTTGTGTCTCCTAGGCTAACACAAGCATCGATGACCATCTGAGCTCGACGTTGCATCTCGGGGTTGCCTCTCTGCACACTATTGAAATCAAGATCCGCGGTTCCCTCTCCAGAAGCATTGCTAGACGCAGCGCCGCCACCAAGACCGATCAGCATCGCTGGGCCGCCAAGGACAATGACGTGAGCTCCCTCGTGCACATCGGTCGGATTCTTGAGTGCATGTCCTGGCCTGACCGTACCCAAGCCACCTGCAATCATAATTGGCTTGTGGTATCCACGCCAATCTGACAATCCCTTTGAAGAACCGACTTCACTCTGGTTAGAGGTGTCCGTTAAGAGGGTACGGAAGCATCCGGTAAGGGCAGGGCGACCAAACTCGTTATTAAATCGAGCAGACCCAATGGGTGCCTCAAGCATAATATCCAGGCTACTGGCATAGTGTGCCGGGCGGCCGATATCAGTCTCCCAATCTTGATGGCCTGGAATGAGGAGATCTGATACCCAGAATCCACAAAGGCCAGCTTTGGTGGTCGATCCTCTCCCAACAGCAGCTTCGTCTCCTACAAGGTTGCAAGTCAGTCGACTAATCAATATCACTCGCATGATATTTGATAAATATGGACATACGAATCTCGCCGCCAGATCCTGTGGCAGCTCCCGGGAAAGCTAGAAGCACCTAGATATTAGCGCCAGTGTATTGTAAAAATGTGTGGCTGGAAACCCACGGGAGATAGCAGTAGGATGATTATGAGTTTCAACCTTAGCTAATACATGTACAACTTCTTTGCTGAGTTTCCAGGATCCAGTCGCATAGTCAGGCGCCCAATAACCCCCTATCTCACCCTGCATTACTGCAGCATTATCACTGTAGGCTGAGACCGTGTAATCAGGTGTCTTCTTATGCGTATTCCGGATCATATCGAATAGGCTCATATCCTTAGTGATGCCGTCTATGGTCCAGCTTGCATTGAATTGCCTGACTCACAGTCAATATACATCCCGCAGCGGAAAAAAATGAACACTTTAAATCTTGAACATGTTTGATAATGGGATATCTTATTATTCATAACGGAGGTAAAGCACGGGATAGGTTATGCAGATATAAACAATGTGTAGCGTATCGGAAAGAAATCACAGGATTGTTATGCTAGCCTCATATTGGGCATGACTTACTTGTGGCGACAATGCTCAGAGTTGACCTGAGCAAACATGAAGAGCTCGACATCCTTAGGGGGCCGTCCAAGTTGAGTAAATTCTTGAACAAGGTATTCCATCTCGGATTGATCCAGTGCTAGACCATGCTCAAAATTATACGCCTTGAGCATATCAATAGGACTCTGGGCCCCGGAAAATATGTCGACCACCTCCAGCGGCAAGGGCTCCCGCTCTACAAACATAGAGTCAAGGTCAGGTTGGTTTGGAGATATGACTTCAGTCATGCGGTCGTAGAGCAGGTCTTTGAAGGGGATTTCATCACTGGCGAAAGGCTGCTCGAAATCTACGGTAACAGACCGCGCTCGTTCCACCCGGTGGACTTGGTCTTTCAAACCGCAGACTTCGCAGACCTTGGTAGCTTTGGAGCTCCATGGCGAGATGTTTCTTGGTGTGATGTAAAAAGTACGAGTATAACCTATATGTGTTAATGGAGGAGAACCGGAGTCGCGAGGCAATGGGAGCAGCTGCTGGAGTTTGGGTTGAACAATTTTCTTGTCTCCTTTGATATGCGCGTAATAAATCCAAGAGCCTAGGATGTTGGTGACCTTCGTAGATGATGTCTGGTTGATGCGGTCTACCAATTTCTTGGCCTCAGAGGGCGTGAAGCAAGACTCTCCGGTAACGACAAGATAATCCATTTTGGCAGGAAGTGACCAGATAGTCCGGAGGGACAGTAAGCAAAAGCTCTAGTGAACCCGAGCGTGCCAGTCCTGTATGAAGTCTTATCGAGTATCGCTCCGTAAAAGAAATTGTTCTCGGTGGGGTTCCGGAAAGAATCATATTTTGGAGGGGTGGAGGGGTAAAGTCAGGCCCTGCATGTCCGCTAATTCCACGCACCAATCACCACGTGCTCTTTTGCCCAATTCTGCATAAGCCTTGGAAGCTGATGTCCGATAAGGCGATTAAGCATTGTCGGTTGTGAATTCAACCGCGCCGAGTCTTGAAACTGCGTCACTCTTAGGTAAAGCCTAAATTTTAGGTTCCATCAGGCTAACCCTCTCAAGATGGTCTGTTTCACAATCAATTTTGCGACCAGCTGTTTGAAATAAGTTTCCCAAGTCGCGAATCCTTCTATTACCGCGTATTCGTTCATTTTTGGGACGAAAAATCTCAAGTTCCAATGTCAATTGTCCCTTCTTTTTGAAGCAAGCCGGCGATGAGGCCCTATTTCTAGCCTCAATGCGTATACCTAAACATAAATTACTTACATGAAATCAGTTTAGTTGATTATTGGATGCGCTGTTCCGCTCCGTCCGATATTACTGCTATATTCAACATCACCGTCTAAGATGTCCTTCTTTACGACCTTGGCCGGCTATGCCGCGCCAATGTTTTTAATCGCATCTCCGATATTATCATATTCCGACCAAGCGATTTCTATGCATAGGACGAGATCTAGTGCTGGTTTTTCCCTTGATATCCCTCTCATCATGCTTGTCGCATCGATATTCAGGTACGTCAATCCCTTATCTATTTCTACCTCTATCTAGATGCTTGCAGTGCTGACAATGACCGCCAACAGAGTTTTCTACTACCCTGGCGCAAAATATGATACTGCGTTGTTGATACAATCGTTTTGCAACATATTTATGCAGCTTATCCTTCTGAAGATCGCTCTCGACCACCGACCGCCGCCATCGTCAAAGGGGGGTGATGCAGCGCTGCCCTTTGTAGGTGCACAAGATGGGCTCTCAGGTTTCCGAAGACCATATAACTTCTGGCAGTGGCGGTCACCAAAACCGTAAGATTTTAGTCGCTGCCCCTTTTGGCACTTTCACTAACCTTATACTATAGTTACTGGCAATTCCTACTCGCTACGTTGATCGGCTTGACCGTACTCGAGCTTCTCCTTGCGCCATTCGACTCGGTATATTCTGGATACTCGGCTTTAATAGGATACATTGGTTTATCGGTCGAGGCAACATTGCCAATCCCGCAGCTCCTCGCCAACGCACGCTCCCGATCCTGCAAAGGGTTTCGTGTCTCTGTGCTGGCAAGTTGGTTGGTTGGAGATGCTATGAAGATGTTTTGGTTTTTTACGTCCACTACTGAAATCCCCTTGGCTTTCAAGCTATGTGGTATCTTCCAGGCTTGTTGCGATGCCATAATCGGTGTCCAATATTTGATGTATGGTGACCAGCCAACGATCAAACCCCAACAAGCTTGGCCACATTCAGGTGCCAAACCGCATCTCTCTCCTGGAACTTTTAGCGGGCGACAGACGCCAACTGGGAGGAGAACTCCGTTGGGGGAGAAGACGATCTGAATGAATTAATGATATAATACCTCCAAGCTTCTTTACCGACACGCTGGTGATAATATTCGTATGTACGTATTTTGTAAGGCTGCCCCTGTAGCGGAGTAAAAGTAACATGCAGGTCATGTCGCATGCCTCTCCTAACCTAAGCTACTTGCGAGGCTTGAACAATTTGCTAGATTATCAACAATGACACAATAATTCCTATTTCATAATTCATATTCAACTAAACCTTCACGATTTGCGATACCTGAATACTTGTTATTGGGATAATTCTATAATGCAAGAAAGAAGAAAAGAGATAAATGTGCTGAGAATTGTGACTAAGAATTGGGGCGTACGCATGTGGCTTAGGCCGACTAACCAGACTTGATTGCCCTCAGGAAGCTGTGCGGGCATTGTGAATTAGTGTTACTGACTACTTCTGGACTTCAGACTTGATCATTGATATAAAACCGCGAATGCTAGTTTTTAGAGCTTGGAAACCTCTCAGTAGATGAGCATAAGTGCGCAAGTTATCCGAAATACATTTTACATGTATTTCCTGGGGCTGTTAAACGACTAGACTCAATTGAATGTTGAGGCTATAGTTGCGATCTAACTGCTACACACGCCCACTCACCTCAACCCTCTACCAAATCTTTGCCCTTTACTTCGAAGATTTCGCAGACTTAAATCCCAACCACCTTGCCTTGCGATTCCCGAAACCTTCTCTCCTTGTGAATTTATCGGTAGCATATCTTCTTTCCACATTTGTTGTAAAGTGTTTTACGTCCGATGCTACAAGTAAGACGACAACTTTATATCAATAGCATCTCAAGTCCGTGGTTATCGTGTTGTTAATTATTCTCTAGTCAACTCCTTTCAATTACTAGACTTAACTATCATCGTCTCACAACCCCACCGGGTTCTATACAATTGTTAACCCTCAGGGTTCAAGGCATCTCGAAGCTCACAGTAGGTCAACCCTAGTTTTCAGTATACTTCATGTAGCAACTAGTGGCTATACATATGTGACAGCGACACTACTCTGAAGACATTTCCTTCAATATATCCTAAGAATATACGTTCATTTCAATCCATATAACCGTTCAGAACGTCCCATGATGCTAACTTTATGTGCAAGTATTGTGTCTTGTCTGGCTACATGCCGAGTTCAAGACAGATCGTCGAGCTGAGTTATCCCCGAGGTTCGAAACCAAGTCTTGGGGGTACTAAAGAGCCATTCATGCTTATGCAGAAGCAACGGTAGATTCCAATAACGGCCGGAGGAACTGTGCTCCTCTGCGTCCGGCCGACCTCCGTCTCGGACCTACACGATTCTACCGTTAATGCGTCACTCGGGCGAACACACCATCCCCCAATAGTGTTGACACAATATCGAGAAGGTGACGCCTGTAGCAACACACCACTACCGTTTCCCGATCGACTGGTAAGCTGCTCCCCTCCCCCTTCTTTCCTTTGGCATTCTATCCATATTATCTTTCCCCTTCAAACCTGTCCCAACCTAGCCCCATTCTTCCTTATCCCTCGAGTGTCCTACAGCAGTAGATGCTTTCCTTCTAGGTATTCTCCTCCTAAACACCTCATCCAGGCCATAATATCTAACCGCATGACGCCTTCACAGGTGCACCCATAACAAATCCGCCGGACACTACATTGATCTACCTCGACGATTTCGACACGATCGACGTAGCTTCTCTCACTCGCCTGGTAAGTAATATTATCCTTCTCCAGGTCTAAATTTGTGCCTTCCTAACCCTGCTTCCACTTCTTGCCCTACTTATCTTTGAATCCAAGTCACCTCCCCACATTTTACACCTCTTTCCTAACCACTGCTCCTTCTCAGAGTTTACTCTATTTATACAGCAAACCTTTTTCAACCATCAACACTTGCCAAATACTACTCATCACCTTCGTCACACACTCATACTCTACTCTTGACCAACCAACATCTATCCCTCAAACCTGCCTAACTTCATGTACGTTTTGCTACGCATAGCATCCAGTACATTACCCCCTTCTCTTGACTTCTTTTTCACTGACAAGATCAAAAGGCTGCCAAGTCTAGCTCCCAGCTTAGAGTCATCTTGACCTTCATTTCGTCAAACGTTCCATATTGCCAAACACCGTCAAGATGCCTGCGCCAACCAACAAAACGAACTTCAAGACGTACGAAGCTAGCACGCGCCTACTGGCTGCAGTAATCGCTACGAACCAAGGCAAAATCCGGCTTGACTTCAAAGGTACGTGGACCTCACTTCACTTTAAAATATTTCAGCATGATTATCGTCTATTTCCTGCTCAATGCGGCCATAATATGGCCCTACATCTCTCCTCGTGCGACTCTCGTCGCACATGGCTTTCTCTTCTTCTTTTTCCAAGTCACGTCTGATTTTCCATGTTCTACAGCCCTAGCGACTCATATGGGTGGCGGCACTGGTAAAGATGCCATCAATCACCGCCTGCGCCCGATTAAGGCGCTGGCCACAATGATGTCCCAATATGTGGCAGAGAACAAGGACCCCGGTGACCTGAAACTCCCCGAGGGAAAAGGCGCCGATCGCGCCAAACCCCCGAACGATGGAGGAGGTGATGCATCCCCAGCTACATTCTCATATGTTCTTGCACCCTTCTCGGTCCCGTCTCTCAGTTCTGATCGCTTCATTACATGTGTTTCGCAGTTCCATTGTTTTCTCACCACAAACATCCAGTCGTATCATTTCATCTACACCTAAATCTCCCTACTGATGTGGCATCAGAGCTTGCGTCCTTGGTGGGCGGTGGCACTACAGCCTCTGCTGTGGACCACCGCCTACGCCCTATCAAACATCTAGCCAAGTTGCAGCTTTCTGTGCGGGAGCAGAACAAGGACCCGGGCGACTTGCCCGTCGAGGGATCAGGTGACGCGTTCCCGTTCACCTATCACTACATTACACATCTTTCACGCTTGATTACAACACCCATTTAGCGAAGAGAGTAAAAGCTGCTAACACTTCTCGTAGAGATTCAAAAGCTCTTTGGTGAGTCTACCGCCGGCGGTCTAGAATGGCAGTTCCGGGACATTAAGGCGTTGGGTCGAAGACAGCAGGAGGCCGTCGACCAAGGTAAGAATCCGGCTGAACTCAAAGTAGAAACTCCGTCGCGCGGTAGAGCGTCCAAGGCGAACTCGAGCGGCGGCACGAAGCGCAAGCGCGCTAGCGGAGGCGCGATCGCCAGAAGAAAGGTGGCGATGTCGGACGACGACGACGACGACTCGGAGCCCGAATCTTTCGACTACGACGCCAAGGATGTCCATTCGGACGAGAAGAACGACGGCTTCGGTGGCGAAGACGACGATAGTGACGTTCAGTTCACTCCGACGCCGACGCCCGCATCGAAGCGCACCAAGTTGCCCGACAAGCCCAGCTCCAAGACACCGGGCCGTGCTGCGCCTGTTGCGAACAAGAACGGCGGTGCTACGCCCGCTGCTGAGAAGAACGGCGGTCCCGCCAAAGCTAAGAGCACCGTGCAACGCTCGCTCTTCGGAAACGGCGCTAAGCGCGTGGTTGACGACGACGATGAGATTCAGGTGGTCGACTTGAGCGAGGACCATCCCGCTCGTAAGATGCCGGCGCGATCCTCCCGCATCAAAGAGGACCCCGACCCGGTGACACAGGAGGAGGACTACGTGGGCCTCGACCCCTCCGCGGGAAGCACCAGCATGTACAGCGGCGACGAGTACATTGATGGCGAGTGCTAGACTGGCACTGACACCAACTCTCAATACGCACGACAACTATGATGATTTACGACGAGTTTTACGGCGTTTAGTTTCTCTCGATTCTGTTTCTTTTTGGGGTTTCGATGACTTCGCGAGGGGGTGGACTCGCTACTACTGCGAGCCGGTGTGCCCTTTCACTTCAGCACACCCGCACAGCAACAATCAGACATCTTTCGGTTTCGTTCTCGCTTTCCTTAATCAGTTTTCGCGGTTAGAAATTACAGGAACCGCACGTTGCACGGTTTGTCGTGCATTAATATGACGCCATATATTCTCACTTTCGACATGTACACAGACAGTTGCGGGACCAGTCATGCCAACTGGTCCTTATTCAATTGTCATTGAGTACACCGACGAGATATAGGTTCTGGTGGGGAAGGGTATCATCGTGGATGGGTAACTCGTTTGGGATGACCAATGTGTTATGAATGAGATGGGCGTTTCGGACGGATGGGGGTACGGGCGGTACTCATGAAAGAAAAAAAAAGAGAAAAACACACAAAAAAAAAAAAAGCCAACTCAACCCTCTCTTGTTTTCGACACATCGATCGGCACGGGAGAGATGGATTGACCTCGTTTCTTCGAGCCGGTCAGACAGTCACTCCCGATAGCTGACCTTTCGTTAGCCTCGAGGAACGCACCTCACAAATAGTCACTTGTTTTTGCGATGGATTTCTGGGGATATTCCTCAACATGCGGATGAATTAATGAATTAGATGGATATCAGAAAGTCAGGCTACCTATCTCTTAGATAGTCGACTCGTCTGAATACAATCCTCTATCTACACGTCTTTCGTCTTTTTTCCCCTTCTCTTCATTTTGACAGCAAATCCCACAGCGCATCCTTTTCTACGTAGTCGTGATGAATAATGTTGACGAGCCATGAGTCCGTTCTCGCATTTTCCAGCAGCTTTTCGCTGTCCGAACCCTTTCCGTAGACCTGCGCCCACTCGCCAAAGATGCCGAACGCCTCCTCGCTCCACGCCCTGAAGCTGACCTCCTCTATGATGGTCGGCGTGATGATCTCCTTACCGGGGAACACACCCCATGTCACCGCGTTGGTACTCGACTCCTTGACTTCGCCGGCCAGCCCGCCCGTGCTATCCGATGACACGAAGTCGCCGGCAGCGTTGGCCGCATAGAAGCACACCGAGTCCTTGACCTCGGAGCTCTGGAGCCTCTCGTGCAGCACCTTCCACTCGGCGGACGGGATGAAGAACTCGACGAAGGCCTTTTGGAACACAAACCCCTGCTGGGGACCCCATCCGAAGGTCGGGTCCGAGGACCGCAGGCCGTTGACGGCGGGCTGCGAGGCGACGGTCCACCAGCCCTTTGAGTTTAGTCGTATGAGCTGGTCGGCAATGATCTTGGTCTCCTCGTTGAATTCCTCTTCGCTCCACGGGATCGCCGCCAGCTCGCCCTTCAGGTGTCGCACAAATAGCTCGTTGATGTCTTCTCGTTTCGAAGGGTAGCCCCATAAACCTACGGCTTGCGCGTGTGACACGTGCAGACTCGGCCCATATCCGTCGATCTCGCCGTAGGCCGGTGATCGGGCGTCACCCCACCGGCCGTTGGGGAAGTCGTCCCACGTCGCCTCGCGGCCCAGGACGCCCTCGCCTTCCGAGATGGCCAGCGTGTTGGCTCGGCTGTTGATGGGCTCCGCCGGTATGCTGGCTTCTGCGGAGGTGGCTTCGTATTCCGGGTTCGATATCGAGCGTCCGGACACGATGACGCGATTGCGGGGCTCGGAGCCGACATTCGACTGTCTCCGGCTTTGGGACTGAGATATCTCACGGGGCTTGGAGACATAGTCGTGATCCGACCCGTTGACCTGGAGCGTCGGGATCTGCGCTGCGATCTCGTCGATAATCGCTTCCTCCGGGGTAGGAGTGCCGGGAGGTATGAGGTTCGTCCGTTCGACGATGAACGAAACGGCCTTTTCAAGATTCAAGGTGTAGAAGTGGAAACCCTTGGGGCCGGGCGTCCTGTTGATCTCCTTGACTCTTTCCACCATCTCACACAATATATCTACCCCGACACTTTTCACCTTCTCATCGTCCTTTTTTACCTCATCTAATCTAGACATAATCGAATCGGGTATCTTGGCGTGACTGAGCTTCGTCGTTCTCTTAATCATTTGATAGCTTTGGATGGGCATCAGTCCCGGAATGATGGGAATTGTCTTGAAAGCGCCGCTGGGATGCCCTCTTAAAGTCCTCTCGAACTCATCATATGCCCCCGTGTCAAAGAATAGCTGCGTCATGACGAAGTCTGCTCCTGCGAGCGTCTTGTCGACTAGGTAGGGAAGGTCGTGCTCCAGACTTTGCCCTAAAGGATGGCTTTCGTCGGCATGGCCTTCGGGGTACGCGGCAACGCCAATACAGAAGTAATCTCCATGATTTTTCTTTATATATCGCACCAGATCAATAGCCCACGTGAAGGTTTCGTCAATAGCGTCTTCGGGGTTCTCGTTAGGGTCTTGATATTCCGCCGCCCTTGGAGGGTCACCTCTTAAAGCCAAAATGTTTCTTATACCCAGGGCCTTGGCATCCTCAAGTGTCCTGTCAATCATCTTGCGGCTCATATTCGTACACGTCAGGTGAAGACATGTAGTCAGGTTCAATTCTCTCTGACATATCTCTGCTAGCTCGAGTGACTTGGTGGCAGTAGACCCTCCAGCACCCCATGTCACATTCACGAATAGGGGTCGCAGCGCTCGCGCCATTCGGTCGAGACGGTCGCGTAGGTTGGAAAAGCCCATTGCTGTCTTGGGCGGGAAGAATTCGAGCGAGAAGTAGTTGGAGCCAGCCGGGAGGGCGGCTATCTTGTCGGTGATTTTCTCCATGCTCGGCGGATCTCCTGGACACGTTCCGCTGCGGCGAGAGACCTGTGCTTATGATTTACGGAGCGTTCCCCCCTCCTTTATTTAAATTCCTGAGCCGCCGGTCGAGTTGGGATGGGATAGACTCTCGTCAGCGAGATCGGATAGAAATTTGTGAGGTAATGAGTCGGCTTGGAGGGGCACGCGGGATCGGCGGGGAGGGAATTCCTCCGGCAGTTGTTAGGGGTAAACTGGATATCAATTGAAGCATACGACGTCTATACGATGTCTATCTCAAGTCCAATACAACAAAAAATGTCTCGCCTCGGAGCTGGTGGCCACGGGTGTTACAACACTGGAATTCGCCTCTTGTGGCTTGCAGAAACAATTTCGCAGATGGACTGGCGAAGTTCTGATATAGACATGGTGGGGTACCTGCATGTAACCCCGCGTTGTGATACCGACGTAGCTGTACCCTTACATCCTAGCACATATGGCGATGTTGGAGGTAGAGGTTTCGCAATGACATTTACAGTAATCGGATATGTCTTGCGACCCAGTTCATATTATGAACTATAGCCTGTAGACTGTTGTGTACCTATGTGAATATCAAGTTGGTACGTACAATGAAGGTCACAGATTAAGCTCCATTCTCCATTCGGCTGCCATGCGGAAAGTTCATTCCTAATTCCGGCTTAGGTAATATCCCAATCTACCCAGGTAGACCCTTGAATCGCAAATTCAAAATGGATCATCGACTTCCTAAAACTGCTAAGGCCCATCTGCATCCTTATCGAATTTGTCATCTACCGCAATGGCCGAGTCGCTGGAACCGGGACCGCAATTAGTAGTACCTTAGGTAGTTAAAAGATACGATACGACCAGCATACGAAATAGACAAGAGCCTACACGGGCTGCGAACCCGCCTCTCTTTCATGTAACCTTTATCTCTTGTCTTAGTACTTTTTGTAGACTTAGACTTTTACCATTCTCATCATCTTTTGTATCACAAAGCCATCAATTGTTACATATCTAACGATACCTGAGATCGTAATTTGGAATAGTACCACAGTTCGAGCCGAACCGTCTGTGGCCATCATGCAAGCCACCTATGATAATATCGCCGATAGGGCGAAGCCGTTACCTAAGGACATGTCTCACCATTTCTCCGAGGTCACCAAGGCTCGAGTTCCCAGCAAGACAAAAGAATTCTACAAATACTTCCAGATCCCGGGCATTGGTCAGCTCGCCGGCGGTACGAAACTCCCTTATCAGTTGTTCCGTCTGTGTAAATTTTTGGGAACCTGTGTGTTGATTTTGATGTCTTAGGGCTTCCCAATGCGCATCTCTTTCCATTCGATACGCTAGAGGCTCAGACCGCGCCGCCGAATCGATGGACACCGTCTCCAAATCACCCAGGCGGCGAAGGCGACGCTACACTATCGTCGAAGATGGCGGCGACGTCTATCTCCGGATCCACTACGACTTCCCACGTCGTCGTGCCTCATGATGCGCCTACCTCAGACCTAATGAAGAAAATTGACCTTGCTTCAGCCCTCCAATACGGCCAAGCCGATGGATACCCGCCGCTACGCCCCTTCATCCGCCAATTCGCACGCGACTGTCTACATCCGAATGTGCCCTACAGAGGAGGCCCGGAGGTCATCTTCACGGTCGGTTCCACGGACGGCATGTCTAAGGCGCTGGAGGTATTCACCAACATCTGGGTCGAAGGGAAGAACGACATTCGCGAGCGACCGGGCATGGTGACTGAGATATTCATCTACTCCAACGTGCTCAGCCAGGCTCAGCCGCGCGGAGTGCAGGTTGTGCCTATCGAAATGGACGAGGAGGGTATGGCGCCGTTCGGTCCCGGAAGCTTAGAGGACGTCCTCGCGAACTGGGACGATAGTAAGGGGAAGCGACCTCACTTTATGTATACCGTCACGTGAGTTTAACCCATCTCCAACATATGTCTTCTCGTCTGTTCAGAGGGCCGCGCCATTACGCTCCTTCTATCTAGATCTTTTAGAGGATAATCTCATCCAGAATGGCCCCGGGAGTTACTGACATGATTATTCCAGGATGGGACACAACCCGACCAGTGGCGTTCTGTCGCTACAAAGGAGGAAGGATATTTACTCAGTCTGTAGTAAATACGATGTCATCATTGTCGAAGACGACCCGTATTGGTATCTACAATTCCCATCAGCAGAGGTCGAAGAGGCTAAGGCGCGGAACTTACCCATCCCCGAGCCGAAGCCGGCGAACACCCTCGAGAAGAAGTCTGGCTATCCCTTCTTGGACTCGCTAGTGCCGTCATTTCTTGCCGTTGACGTGGACGGCCGGGTTGTACGACTAGACACCTTTTCCAAGACCGTCGCCCCCGGGTGCCGAATGGGATGGGTTACCGCATCCCCGGAGATATGCGAGCGCATCCTCCGTGTCAGCGAGTCGGGCACTCAGCAACCCTCGGGTTTCGCCCAGGTCGTCATCGCCGAGACCATCATGGGGCCGCAGTCCGAAGCGTCGGCGGCATTCGCAAGCCGCTCCGCAAGGGACAAGGCCACCTTTGCCGGCTGGAAGATGGACGGTTGGGTGCGGTGGCTCGCCGGCCTGCGAGGCGTCTACGAGAGGCGCATGGTCCGGATGTGCAAGATCCTCGAGGAGAATGCGTACCAGCTCAAGCAGTCCACGCCAACGCGCGACGCCGACTCCGAATGGGGTGTTATCACCAAGACGCAGCTGTACGACTTCCAGTGGCCGCGCGGTGGAATGTTCCTATGGCTACACATGCGCTTCGAGACGCACCCGCTGTGGAAGGCCCCCGGGTCCCAGGGCAACGTCATCACCGGCACGGCGCTGTCAACGGCCCTCATGATCTTCCTGACCCGCAAACCATACCTGGTTCTCGTCAGCCCGGGCCTGATGTTCAGCGCCACGCCGCAGATCCGCGAGGAGAGGGGCTGGGCCTACTACCGCATCTGCTTCGCCGCCGAGTCCGAGGAGAACATTGACTCCTGCTCCCTGCGGTTCGCCGAGGGCGTCCAGCGCTTCTGGCGTGTCAAGAACGTCAGGGAGATCGAGTCACTGTTGGACGAGGCGAGTACCGAGCAGACGGAAGACCTGACGGGTTTAGTAAATTTGGGAAGCTGGATGGGCTGCTAGAAGGTACGAAGAAGATACGTGAGGTATTTTACACGCACCTCAAAACCTGGGCAATTCATTTATCTGTACGAGCCTCTCATGAGGCTGAAACGTGTAAACACTTACCTCACCTGTTCCTTTGGGCAACAGTACACACATATACCAACGATTTTTAGGCCCTGAACGGACTCGAACTTAAGGGGGGGTCTTAAGTCAAAAACAGGGCTTATCTTTTTGAAAAATTAAATTCAATCTACGTTATGCCTCTTTGGGAAGTAGTTCGCCCCACTTACCAGTGAGATTTTGTTTAAGACCCCTGTCCGTATGTACCGTGTTAAATTAGGTAATATTTTAATTGTTCTAGGTATAGCGTAAGATTTTTTGTTATTTTTACGTGTTTTAAGGCTTTTTTTTAAGATATTATTTTCGGGGGTAACTTATAATATATTTTTAAAATATATGATAATAACATTTATTTTAAGCTTTTTTTTATATAATAATAAAATAAATTAAGTGAATTATATTTATTTAAATTATTTAAAAAAATTTCGGATTTTTATTTTAATTATAAATAAAATTATTAAAATTTAAAAATTAATATAATAACGCTTTAAAATAATAAATTAAAATATAATTATAATATAAAAAAAAATATAATAATGAAAATAATTATAATAAAAAAAAAGATGCGATAGAAATAGAAAATAATGCCTAGAAAGCGGTAACTTAATTAGTATTAGCTTTAGTAATAAAATGCTATTTGATATAATGCTATCCCATCTAATTTATATGGGGACCTATTGTAACTGTGGGCAAGATAAGACCCCCCCTTAACTTCGAGTCCGTTCACGGGGTTAGGCTAGATATAATCTGGATTCCAAGGTCAAAGAAGCAAGACCATTTCCATAGGTATTCAATCATGATATACATAGTAGAAAGCCCTTGGGTATTTGAGAAATTGGCGTCATGTTATGCGATACTTCCAGCATACTCTCCACGGATTTCTGTATTGCCAAGTAGAAGTAAAAGTCGATACCTGGCCTAGTGGGTGAAGAAGAAGGCGTTGCAAGAAGCAGGGATAATGTAGGTACTAGCTAACTTACGAATTACTTCACAAGGGAACGACGTAGCAGCACGGGAATCGTGATTTGGATGGGAAATACGGTGATCAGAACTCAAATGTCCATTGATTCATGAGACCCTATGAACCATTACGCCGTGATATAGCAACCGATGCACCATTTTCCTCCTGTCCGACTATGCTGCTCACCAAGCTAGTCTAATCCTGACGCACAAGCTCCAAGAAAGCCTTAGGGGGCTTAGGGGGCTTGCCAGCCTCCGCCTTCTGTTGGCCAAGTTCGTTCTTGATGAAAGTGGAGTGGTAAGGGTTAAAGCGCAGCATGACTTGCTTGTTGCGCAGAGGGTTCTTCTGCACACCGGCACGCTTGGTCAGAGAACCACCCTTGGGAGCCTCGAGCACGCTCTGGATTTCGGAGCTGTTGATTAGACGGCTCAGATCAGCCTGGGAAACCAGGTTAGAGGGCAACAGGAAGTCCTTCTTGAGTTCAGAAGGCTTGGTGGTGGTGCCGTAGATACTGTCAAGGGCCTTGAACGCAGCCGAGGTCCAGACGATAAATCGGCCAAGGTGACCACCGGGGGCGAGCTGGAGAAGGTTCAGGGCGTAGACGGAGCAGGTTTCGACACCGGGCAGGTTGCGGGTGCCGGTAACAATCTCCTTGCCATCGACCTCAGGGTCGTAGATGACTAGAGGGCCACGGCGTTGACGGTGGCGGCGGCCTCTCATCTTACCCTTACCAGCACGAAGCTTCTTCGATTTCTTGGCCTTCTCGATATCGGCGGCGGCACCGACGGCGGACAAGATGGCGAGAGCACCAGCGGTCTTGGCAGCGGCACCTCCCTCGAAAGCAGCCGAGTCGACAACCAAAGGGACTTCGGGAACGGACGAGATCTGGTGGCCACGGGCGAGCAATAGAGGGGGAACAGCCGAGGCGGCAAGGGCAGAGGCTGTAGCGAATCGCCTTGTCATGAATGTCAGTCTGCTTGTTCGTAATAAATCTGATATTCCATTGAACTTACTTCTGGCCCTGGTTGACCCTGATGTGCCACTTGCGCCAGATCTTGGTAGGGGCGAACATGCGACCGGAACGGCACATGTTACCGAAGGCAGCCTGACCGGCACGGTGAGTACCACCACCGGAGACACGGGGGATACGCGCAACAGCGCGACCTAATCCATAACTATCAGACAATTGACTTCCACTATATCAAGAACATCAGAAGATGACTGACCAGTTCCCCAAGATTCGGCAGAGGTTTGGTGACCAGCCTTCTCGCTCACAGCATACGGCTGTCGCTTGTTCTTGGCCATTCCGGTGTGGACTTGCTGGACGATGTCAGGTCGAATCGGGGACGCGAAAACGGTAGGTATGGTATGGGTAGCTCCCGAGGGAGAACCATCCTTGCCGATGATGGTGACAGTCGGTCGAGAGGCCATCGTGAAGGTCGTTTATCTAAAGTCGGCAGATGTCAGTCAATTGGGGGAATAAGTTAGGAAGAAAGTATGAAGAATTGAAAGCTTATGGAAATGAAGCTAACGGACTGTGTAGCTTAGACGGACGTACCTCGACGCTGGTTGTTGATGGTCTCGAAAATTGAGTTTGGTGATGTTGTTCGTCGATGGAAAATGAGAAAATTCAATCAAATTAATTTTCTTGTGGGTTGGGGAGGGCTAACCGAATTTCTGAGTTGTGGTCCCACCTTTCTGCCCTGAGGGACTTCAAAAATTGTAAAATGCATTTAAACACTACGATTAACTGTTGGAATGGCGGGGCCATATACCCCTTTATCTTCATATCAGCTTGAGCCGAAAAAAAAAAACCACATTGAAAGTAAAACGTACCTAAGATATTGCCCAAATATGTAAGGCACAAATCAGATAGTGAAAGTAACAAAATTAACAGGAACAGCAAAATAACATCTCCGAATCGGGGAATCGAACCCCGGGCTTGACGGTTCCACGAAGTTTGAGAGCGTCAAATGTTGGCCACTACACCAATTCGGATCTATTTGCAGATAATGACTTCGACCATGTTTCCTGCCGTTCAATCCACGTCTATATCGCTCAGGCAGTCAAATGATAGTAGTCTAGCGGTAAAACTACGGCCTATCAAAATTACTGGGCCTAGCAAATCTTGATAGGAAGTACCTATATGCCCATGCCAAATCACAGATCAAAGGAAATCATCCCTTCACGTCATACGACTTCAGATGTGGCATATTCTAGCCTTTTTTGTTAGCCTCGCGAGCGATGTGTTCAACAAGATAACACTGTTGCTTTCTGTGCAATCAAGTCTAGTCATCTTAGGTATACACCGTATGGGAAGAGAATGCGAGCCAACTAGGTATAATTCAAGCTACTAGGCTGTTCCAAGGTTGTCTGATGTCTGTACCTAATATGACAGGTCTACTTGTCTCAGCTGCGTATGTACTCCAGCTGTACTTTATCTCGGGTATGTACCACCCGAAACTCAAACCATCACCGGCCTTGATAATTTCAGTATATCGGCTATGAAATGTTCGACGGATTGAGTAAATAGATAGGCACTTAGGCATACTGGTTCCAAAGTGCGGCTGTTGTATATATGGACTTCACTCCCTCTAGCAGGGTTAGGGACGAGTATAAGACGAGTATAAGTCTGCATGCTTTACACATCGGGAATCAGGTGGATAAGAACGTGGTGTATATAGCGATCGTGGCCGTCATCGTGGCCCAATCATACGTGCATATATTTAATCGTATTTTTCCAGCCTGTCTCGCTAGCACCTTCCGAAAAGTCATCAACGTTTATGACAATTGCTCGCCTGGTTTGTCTGGTTGCGCGCCTCTGTCGGTATGGCTTGGCGCTAGGACGGGAGAGGAAGTTGTGAAGTCGGGAATCGCGCCGATGTTGGAGCTGAGATTCTAGCCCCCAGAACGGACTCGAACTTAAGGGGGGGTCTTAAATCAAAAACAGGGCTTATTTTTTTGAAAAATTAAATTCAATTCACGTTATGCCTCTTTAGGAAGTAGTTTGCCCCACTTACCAGTGAGATTTCGTTTAAAATTCTTATTTGTATATATTACGTTAAATTAAATAATATTTTAGTTATTCTAAATATAACGTAAGAATTTTTATTATTTTTATATGTTTTAAGGTTTTTTTTTAAGATATTATTTTCGGGGGTGGCTTATGATATATTTTTATGTAAAAATATATATTATAATATTTATTTTAAATTTTTTATTATAAAATAAAAGTAAATTATATTTATTATAATTATTATTTTAATTATTTAGGTTATTTAAAAAATTAATAATATTAATTAAAAAAAAACTTTTTATTTTAATTGTAAATAAAATTATTGAAATTTAAAAGCTAATATAGTAATTTTTTAAAATAATAAGTTAGAATATAATTATTATATAAGGAGGGAAATAATAGAAGTAATTACGATAAAAGGAAGGATGCGATAGAAATAGAGAATAATGCTTAGAAGGCGGTGACTTGATTAGCATTAGCTTTAGTAGTGGAGTGCCATTTGATATAATGCTGTCCCACCTAATTTATATGGGGACCTATTGTAACTGTTGGCAGGATAAGACCCCCCCTTAAGTTTGAGTCCGTTCTGGGCCTAGATCTTTTTACCGTGTATTAACCTAGGTACGTACCTGAATATCCTACCTTAAGTATCTGGGAATCTACAAGGTAGGTAACCCTACATCATCCTCGTCGCGAATCATCTACCCTTGCAAGTAAGTCCACTTGCCGCACGTGTCGCTCAATAGCCCAATGGTCGAATGCGCATTATAAGCGATGTTGTTACACAGACATCTCTACTGAAGTCTCTACTGAAGTTTTTCCTTCTTCTGCTTCATGCAAATAGTGCTCTCCGCTAGAGTAAGCTTTGGCTACGCTCACGGGGACGCGGGTGAGCTAGGAACATACGATAAGATTTTAGATCATATTATCAATAGTTACAGTTGACCGACAGATATTCATCGACCGAGCCGTTGCCGCTTGCTTTGGTATTTGCTGTGGTATTTGCTACTCGATTCCATTGAACTTTACAGAGCGGGAACTGGATACGACAACGGCAAGCGTCCCGGGCCTTAGTCTGAGTTCCAACCGTCGGGCTCTTGCAGCTTACCTAGCATTAACTCATCAAGGACCCGACAGTATGGACATTTTTTCAAACCACCGCAATACGATCTGATCCAGTAAATCTACGACCATAGTGGACTACCAATGACGGAGGTACTCTTTGGTGATACGACGATACGACGGCAGCTCGGCGTCAAACTAGGCTCTGACCGCAGCGCGAGCAACGCCATTTTTCGATCAGGTGAACGCCTACATGCTATCGACGTTCAGCCCTCTCCCCTTCCAGCAAATCTGTGTTGGTCTCACTTGTATTGGATAGTTCGTGTGGCGTGGCGGAACAGGGTGTTCGCCTCTGTTAATGACTACAAGACTTTATGAGATGCCAATGTTGAGATACGAAATCCTAAAATCCGATGCGCTATATATGCTAACAGATATGCAGATGCAACAGAAAAACTGCGTATATTTTTCTTACCGGTAGACAATTACATGTATCCGTCTAACTGCCTCCAAGTGGCTTGCGAGTTGCATTGCTCTCACAGCAACCAACCTTAAAGATGCTACCCTACGTTGTATTGCATGTGCATGGTCTCGTATTTTGTTTTTGACAGGGGTCTTGCAGTCGCCGGCCTTCGCTGGTGAGTTTCCCTATCTCGCGGAAACTGTCGAAAGATACTCAGCATAGTGTAGCGATAGGACTTCGTAGCTACCAAGTCACAATGTCGCCTCGCGTATATTCTACCATGTCTGCACAGCGAACCTTCATTTTCGAGGCTCATTCCCTTTCCTTGAACTTCGCGTTGCTCTTATTATCTCGTCTATACCATCTTTCGGTTTGGCATCTTGCCTTGTTCCTCATGAAGCTGTCGTTTGGACTTCACTCTAGATATTCTCTGATAGTATCTAATTGGACAAGTTATTTGATATATTTCAGATCATACATCCATTCATGATGCATCTTTACAGAATAAAATTCTGGCAGGTGTCATGTTCACTTATCCTTTTTGCGATGCTCGCTGCGGCAGACCCGACATGGCCATCCCCCAATGACGAACTAGAGGAGATTATGTACCAAGTCTCGGGCTTCAGAGGCCGAGGTTTCGGCGGCACCGTCATCCCGTGTTCTAACGAGGCCTCTGGCCCTGGTCGACAAAATGCTGCGGAATGGCTACGAGCTGCATTTCATGACATGGCCACCACTACATACCTGAGCAATGTACGGGCTGGCGGCTTGGATGGCTCCTTGCAGTATGAGTTACTAAGCTCGGACAACCTTGGCCCGGGTTTCAACACCACTCTGAAGTTCATGGCCGACTACTACACGAGCCGATCAGGCGTTGCAGATCTCATTGCCCTAGGCGTATACTATGCCGTTAGGTCGTGCGGCGGCCCCGTGGTCCCCGTGGCCGGTGGTAGAGTCGATGCTACCGCCGGCGGTCCTATAGGTGTTCCTCTGCCCCAGAATACTGCTTTCACCTTCAGTCAGCAGTTCGCGCGGATGGGGTTCAGCACGACGGAGATGATCCAAGCCACTGCCTGTGGCCACTCTATCGGGGGTGTTCATGACACGGAATTCCCAGAAATCGTTCCTCTTGGGACTACAGAGAACGGCGAGGTTGCCCTAGACTCAACTGTTGCAGCCTTCGACAACAAAGTCGTCACAGAATATATCGCTGGTAACACAACTAATCCCTTGGTAGTCGGACCGTCCGTCAAGGCAACCAGAAATGCCGATTTTAAAGTGTTCAGCTACGATAGCAATGTAACAATCACCGCAATGGCGGGTGCCTCCGAGTTCAATAGCATTTGTGCCACAGTTCTTCAGAAGATGATAGATACAGTGCCCGATGGTGTAGTGCTGTCGGATCCCATTCAACCCTATGCTGTCAAGCCAGTTAACTTGCAACTTGCCCTCAACTCCGGCGCTACGACAATGCAGCTAACTGGGTATATACGCGTCCGGACTACTAACATGGGAGACGACTCCGTGTCCAGTCTAACGTTGAACTACAAAGACCGAAGCGGAGGAACCGACTGCGGTAGTACGAGCTGCCAATACACAGCGACTCTGCGAGGTATTACGGAGGGTTTCGATGATAACTTCGTTGTGAGTCGCCGAAACCTTATATTATCTCGGCTACTAGCAAGAAGCTAATATGTCAACGCTAGTGGTTCCCCGTCAACGCGGCTATTCCAACATCTTCGGGCATTTCGTCCTTCACCATAGACCTTACCATGGCGAGCGGAACGATCCAAAGCTTCGACAATAACGGCAATTCATACCCCATGCAAGACGCGATCTTGATTCAGATGCCCCAGAGTTGTCTGTTGTCTGGTACCCTTACCGTCACGGCTGCTGTGAGAAACCCTTGATACTCCTGAATGTTGTTAATTACTCACTTGTTTCCTCAGGTCCGAAATGACCGCAAATCTCTGCCTGCTAACATGTATCTCTCGTATAAGACGTCAACAGGGGATCCCAATCTGCCTATCCCTACCCTGAAAAGTGTCACGGTTCCCATGACTGAAGGGACTTGCGTGGGTGGCTACACTTTTTATACTGCCAACTTCACCGGTATTGGCGATCTCGACTACGCATCCAAGATTGATATCATTAGTGGGAGTGACTCCTCAGCGCTGACAGATGACTTCAACGCGGCAAGCGACTTAGCCGCAACGTGTCTGCCTTTCCAGAACCCGCCGTCGTCCCTCTGCTCTACTGGACAGGTATCGGCTCCTGGAACGTCATCCACATCGTCTGCGAGCACCGTTTCTTCGACAGCATCAGTTAGCACTACCTCGTCGACCAGCTTTGAGTCAGTGTCAACCACCTCATCCTCCACGGTAAGTAGCACGAGCAGCTCTACAGCACCAACCGAGACCTTGCACCACAGAGAGGATCTCGGGGACTACGTACTCGTAGGGTGCCAGAAAGAGTCCCCTGCGGGAAGGGCCCTGAGTGGTGCTTCATTTGCTTATGATAGCATGACATTGGAAAGCTGCATGGCAAATTGCACTGGCTATATCTACTGGGGAACGGAATATGGCCGCGAATGTGAGTTTCTGCACTGGGTTGACGGTCTGCTGACCTGTGTCAACTGACACACGACTTAGGCTACTGTGCTAATTCGCTCGACCCAACGAGTGAGGATGCGCCCCTAACGGACTGTAACATGGTCTGTAGCGGCGATACGACGGAATACTGCGGGGACAGCAACAGAATCGAGCTCTATAGCACCACTGCTAGCCAGCCCGCGCCGACTGCTACCCTTGCTCCGAAGCCGACAGTGTCCACATACGTCCAAGTGGGTTGTTATACCGAAGTACCGGGTGGTCGTGCCTTGACAGGGGCAGCCTATGCAAACGACGCCTTGACATTGGAAATATGTGCTTCCAACTGTTCAGATTTCACTTACTGGGCTGTGGAGTATGGGCGCGAATGCTACTGTGGTGACACCCTGGATCCTCTTAGCACACCCGCCCCTGATACCGATTGCCAAACAATGGTGTGTGTTGGTGACCGGTTTGAATACTGTGGTGCTGGGAACAGACTGGATCTATACCAGCTAGGGACAACTCTTTCGAATTCACCGAAGCGGTAATATTAGGCTGAGGAATACAGCCTTAGCCTGTTGATTTAGATGATTTTATGAAATGACGACAAGTATATTGATATACTCACAAGATGATTTTAAGGCGTACTTGATATAAGACCTAAAGTACCAGTACTCTATACTAGTACTATATCTGTTGTTTTCCCCGGGAAAAATATGGCTTAGTATGAATGGTAATAAGTGCCAAACCTACGAGTCAGGGATGTTATGATGGAATTGAGATAACAAAAAGGTTTGAACTGAAATTTTGAGTAATACATTCCATTTGCAGGTATTTTGGTCTAATGGTTAAGAGGATAAAGATTACAGCAGGTACCCAAGGCAGGTAGGTAGACGTGACGCCGGAACTTGGAATTCCTTAGGTTAGGTGGTCACACAGAAAATGGGGGTGTTTTGTAGCGCGTCACCCGCGTAAATTGGGTACATGGCCTCACTAAGGTACATGCACAGGGCACCTGTGCCATAGCACCTGTAGTGTGCCAGACATCACGAATCATTCAAAGAAATAGGTACTTAAGTACTCTAACCTAGGAGGCCCCGCCGCTTCCACTTTTCGCAATCGTGATGCTGAAATCCACAACTACAACTCTGTATTTCCTCCCGTACTGAGTTCCTCAGTACGGCGTTGCCCTGACAGCCCTTCCTCCCATCGTAGAGTAAGCTGCCGCAAACCATATGCACCTGACTGCATGCTACGTAACGTACTTGCCATCCTTGCTGACTTTTCAGCTAGCAACCAGCAAACATCAAACCCCCTCCGCCTGTCTTTGTTCACGCCCTCCTATTAAAGCGATGCGCATTCGCACGAGTTGGAGAAGGAGCTTGGTATTGCGCTTGCATATTGCAAGGACGAGATCCTGAGGTCAAGCATGTCGACTGGTTTGGGTACGATCTAGGCAGTCAACTCCTTGCAAGACTATCATTGACTGACTCCCGAACCTAAAGGGACGTGTCTTTCCGAGACCCAACCTCACCTGATATTCCTTCCGAGATCGCCGGGGAGGTTCAAGCAGCCTGACGAACGTTTGCTCTGCAAGTTGAGCCAGCTAGCGCCCCGGAGCGGGCGACAGTATCATGGGCCCTAATATTGTACGTTCTTGTTGCCGCGCTACCCTATCTTGAACTACTTTTCTTCGTGTGTTGACCTGCGAATAGTTCAGGAATCTCACGGCCGTTATCCCTGGGAACTTCCTGGGTAACAACCGCAATTTACACCTTCATCAATCCGAACCCCCGCACGATCCACCCGCAAAACGACAAAAAGTCCAAGATTCTAGTACACATACTGAGGCTCACTTTGCTCCATTTTCCATCGACGAGACGACAGATCGGTCCATTTCACGCAAGCGTTCTCGGGACTCTATCAGTGATTCTCAGGAAACTTCACTATCACAACCGGCTAATACCCAGGGGCACCAGTATATGCCAAACCAAGTCAGCGAATTCCGAGAATTGGACAAGTATGTCAGCCCATCGCAGAAGAAACGGGTTCGACTCAATCCACATAAAAACAACATGGGGGGGCATAGGAAAAGTCAGACGTTCGACGGTATCTCTCTTATTTCTTCTGATGGGGAGGACAGCGACGGCGAGGTAGAAGTTGTCAAGAGTCCAGAAACCGACGTAGCTCCCCTCGGGAACCAAGCTGACGAGCACCAACAATCTATTGGAATCATTGGAGATCGCTTCAGAACACCTGGTAATATTCGCCGGTCCCTCGCTGCTCATAAGGTCAACATAGTCATTGATGCTACGGCGAAGAGGAAAAGTACGGGCTCCAGTCCGGATGAACTGGCTCCGAAAGCACAAGACATGAAAGAAAACTCGCGAACCAAGCGTCCCGGTACCCCCTCGCCGAGCGTATCTAAGAGAGGAAACATACCGTCAACAAAATTTAGAAGTCCTGATGATCACGAATTGGTTCTAGCAAAAGCAGCGATTAATGGCAAGCTTCGCATCTCACGGGCCGTCTCTGGTGATTTCAAATATGAAGCTAGCAAAGCAACTACTGAAGAAGAATGTTTTCTTGAGGTGGGATCCATCAGCACTCTCCTTACGCCGACCAATCTTAAGGGGGAAACCACGCAGCAATATTCATATTGTTTGGTCAACCTCCAGAAAGTCGGCAGGATTTCCTTCTCGCAGAACCCTGCCTGCTGTATAGTCTCGATATTTCGTGCTGCCGACGCTATAAACAGTTGCCCCGCGAAGCTAGTGATCGAATTCAAATGCCGTGAGGACCTCGAAAAGTTCGTCTCGTGGGCAAAGTTGTACAAAGCAAATGAAAAGAAATCACCCACGAAGCCTCATATCATCGATACGGATGAACAGTAAGTTTCAGAAACACCCTTGGCATGAATAGTCCCTAACGCGACCCATAGGGATGACCTTGAGAAAAAACTCCTCAACTTGTTCGGGGAAGCAAAGCGGAACACTACCCTCAGAGACACTCAAGAAGATGATGTGAGGCAAATTGAGCACAACCGCGCAGCGAAAACAAAATCCACCCCCCTATCCCAGGGGCCAATTAGCCATGTAAAGAAGAAGGACTCAATGAAGCTTCCTGTTTCTACGTTTCCGTGGAGCCCCAAAGACATGGTCGAGCCTGACGAACCCCAGCGCCATAATCCTCCACGACAGGCGCGAACGACTCGCTCTTCCTTTGCGCTCATAGACTCTTCGGAATCATCGAGACATTCAGAGGCCCCTGAACCCAACGGATGGTCGATCCAAAACAAAGGTTGGGAGAAACAGTGGCGTAACTCACTTGTCTTTCCTCCTCGCGGCAAGAGTCGAGCTACTGTCGACAAAGAGGACATTTCCCGATTGGACGAGGGTGAATTCCTGAATGATAATCTGATTACGTTCTACCTACGCTATCTACAGCATACTTTGGAGGCAGAAAGGCCAGATCTTGCACAGAAAATCTATTTCCACAATACGTATTTTTACGAGAAACTCAAGTCTCCAAAGACCAGTGGAGGCATCAACTACGACAGTGTTAAGGCATGGACTTCCAAAGTGGACCTCTTCACCAAGGACTTCATCATTGTCCCTATCAACGAATTTAGTCACTGGTATGTTGCGATTATCTATAATGCGCCAAAACTTCTACCGTCTCCGGACCAAAAAGAGGTGCTTGATGGCCAAAGTGCAAATACTATTACCGTCGAGGGAGATGAGGCCGATTCCGAGAAGGTTTCCCGTGCGTCTTCCCAAAGCAGGAAACTAGACGAAACCAGGAGTGCAGGAGCCATAGCTTCCACGGCGGATAGTGATGTGATAAACCATTTGAGTCGTATGTCAATCGGCAGCCCAGACCTTTCAAACAGCGAGACTAAGCAGACAATAGCGACCGACCAGGAAAGCCAGAAAGCAGAGATACAGGTAGTTACCAGCGAACCAGACGTGGAGGAGATTATTGATAAGAGTGATTCGAGAGCGGACCTCGAACAAATACAGCCGTCAAGTTCTAATCATCGAGGCAGGAGAGCAGGGAAGAGGCCCAGCGTCGGCCCTCGGAAGTTTAACCCGGATCACCCAAGGATTATCACGCTCGATTCGTTAGCACTGCAGCATTCTCCAGCATCTAGGATTCTGAAGCAATATTTAGTTGCAGAGCTCAAGGACAAGAAGGGCCTCGAAAATCCAATCCCTACAGCTTTGGGAATGACGGCCAGGAAATTACCCGAGCAAACTAACCATTGCGACTGCGGAGTATTTTTGCTGGGGTACATAAAGGAATTCCTAGAGGACCCCTATAAGTTTGTCCATAGTGTTCTTCAGTACGAAACGATTAACTGGAATCTCAAATCACCAGATCTTCGGAATGATATTAGGGACTTGATCTTTAAACTGCAGAAGGAACAACAGGACCACGAAGATGCTCACAAGGAAGAGAAGCGAAAAGCTGCCTCGTTAAAGAGAAAACACCAAGAATCTGAGGAGCAAGCGACTAGCCGAAGCGTATCGGCAGCCCCGGCAGAAAGCAATGTCGCCAAGGAGGACGATAACGAAGCAACGCCGAGAAAGAAGTCACCGACACCCAAAAGTTCTCGTCCAGAACCTAGAGCTGTGTCTGACTTTGCAGAGAGTCAACGCATACCAGGTTTATTTCCAGCGTCGCCGACTGTCGTGAGAGCAGGAACAAGGAACTTGCCTGCTGCGGCCGATACGGATCAAATTGAGCAGAACGAGATCGTGATAGTTGCCTCGCCACGTTCTGTAACCGCATCTGGCTCTTCACCCATAAGACCAGTCGTTGTCAATAGCTCGGAAGTTGCTCGCGCACAAGACATGGAGCCTATCCATAGTCACGGCAGTCCTAAACAAACCAGGTTAGGTACAGAGGTAGTCAAATTGTCGCCGCAGCGGGTTGAACCGCAAAGCAATGAGTCACGGATGGTAAGTCGCTACTTTGCGGGACGGGAGGATGGTGATATAATGGCTTCGGCTAGACTACATGAGCAGCCAGGACCGACGGGCATCATCGATGTCTCGGACTAGCTTGTTCGAGTTTGTGGGTAGTATAAAGGGAGTGAAAGCGACAATCTGGACGATTTGGTGAGAGAGCATTGGAGTGGTCAACAGTTCTCGTGGAACTCGTACATATCTGCATGAACATGGCGTAGCCGGTTACTTTTGAAAGTTGCACTGCCCATATACCCTTGCCAGGAGCTGGATAAAGAGGCTCGTGGCAACATATTAGGGCGTTACATAGGTCTGTCAGTAAGCAACTACGCTAATATTCCAAGTCGAACCTTGTGGAATCTTGGTATGAAACTCTGTGATTTCTTCCGTGAAATGGGTACTTTGGATAGGACTTATTTTGCATAGTCATGAAGTGAGATTTATCACGAGCCTGTAATAAGTAGTGAACAGAACTAAGTAGACTTAGTAATGAAATGGAGATATCTAGTATTACGGGTTCCCGGACAGCTGTTCAAACAATACCGGACTACAAAGATGGTGCTAGGAACCTATTGTTCCATTCCTGGCAGTCTACGTAGATACTTTGATTTCGCCCTTTCACTGACTCGGCCTTTTCAATAGATCATAGGAGTAAGTCCTCTTACAATGAACATGATTGCATTCCCGAGAGTCGGGCACCATCCATGAGACGCAATACAAGTGATTTAAGAAGCTTAAAATTGATCAATATGTAATTACTTTCGATTCGCTACTCCGGCCCCTTCTCCCACTCTCACGCCTTTCTAGTCTTGGCCTCGTCCTTCTTCTTGACGGCCGGGAGCTCGAAGGCGGCGCTGACGCCGCCGGCGAGCTTCTTCCACAGGCCGAGGTCGCGGTCCTGGTTCCAGGCGAGGACGCCTACCCAGGGCTGGACGTTGTAGTTGACACGCAGGGTGACGTCGTCGGTCTCGGCGATGCGGCCCGTCGGGTGCGTGATCTGGTACTTGGGCTTCTGGTTCTTGAGGGACAGCCTCCCGCGGCTCGGGTCGACGCTCTTGCCGGCAGCGGCGCGCCGCAGCTTCTTGAGGGTGGCGGGCCCCAGGTTGCTCAGGTGGTCGGCCGACGGGCTCGTGATGATGCTGTCCCAGATCACCGCCTTGTTCGTCTGGTTCATGCTGTCGCCGGCCGGGGGGCCGGGCCACTCGGCCGTCACGTAGACGAAGAGCTGCTTGGTGTTCCAGGTGAACAGCGACGAGAGGTCGGCGTCGAGCGAGAACTTGATGATGGCGTATTCCTCCTTCTTGGTGCTGTAGTAGTGCGGGCGACCCCTGACCCTGATGCGTTTTGAATGCTGCATTAGCTGATCTGCTGTCCCTTCCGAAGCACATGGAAGCCGGTTCTTACACTTGGACGTTGGTCGCCTTGACGGTGGCGCTCGGGGTTCGGGGCGCGGTGAAGTCGGAGGCGGCAATCAAGGCAGCGACAACGAATGCGACGGTGGTGAAGAAGCCGAATACATTTTGTATTCGAGTCAGGGTGTTGTACATGGCGGGCTGAATCGAGTCCCCAGAAGCTGGGAGAGCGAGGAGACGGGAGGAATCGAGCTTCGAATATCGGTCAATCGCAAGTAACCCTCAATTGACTTGTCGCTTGTGAGTCCCTTGTGCTCCGTATGAATCAATTTCAAGCATCTGGGTGCGGCGAGTTTCCGCCCCTTCTACAATGTAAGGCAGATCAAACAATTGTGAGGCCACGTTTGGCGTATTAGCATTCGCTGTCATGAGGATCTCTTATCGATAATGGCTTATCTGCAGCTTATCAGCTCTACTATCTTCAGGTCACTTCTTGGCGATTTCTTTTCGCTAATTTTATGGTGGGGCCGGATTTTGCAGCTATTCCGACTACCCCTATTCGCCTTGCCATAATCCTCTTGCCAGAGAGAAGTCTCTTATAAATTGAGTGTATTCTGGCCGGCACCCTCTCGCTACGTGAGCTACTCCAAGATGTAATACACCAGCGGAAAAGAGAGGCTCAACCTTATGTTTTCTAGACAAGATCTTACGCCTATAATTCTTAGGTTAGAGGGCTTCCTGATCCACAAACATATAGGTCCAGAGCGAGTACCGCTGGAACTGAATATGGACCTAGCACTCTCTTATTCTCTGGTGAATATGAGGAAACCCTATTAGGCGACAGATTGGGTATAATGCTTGATAGAAATATAGAAAAGTAACGATTAGATTGAAATATATGATTGAAATACACGTACTATGAAATATCACCCACCAAGCCCAAACCTAAGGCTCGTTAGGTATAAATATGCCGGCAGTATGAAAATTATACTAGTAATCTATGGCTTGAGGTCTCCAGCTTATCGCGATTTCGTGGCACCTCCAACATGGCGGACTCTCTCGTTGCGTGGGAGATCTTTTGGCAATTGGACCTCTGGCCCTCCCGCATTTGAAAATTCGTATGTTGCTTCGAAAGAATTGATTGGGAGAAGTATCGAAGCAAAAGGGGCTCTTACCTAGTCCCGGGGCTTCCATGGTCGCATACCCTTGAGGATATTAATCCATCAACTGCATGGCGAAGTGGTTTGCAAATTGTCATGCTTTTATACACATGTTGGGTTACTATGTACAGCACCCAAATAAAATTACAAACGTCTCTTCGCGAGATATCCCGGGGGGGTTTTGTTGGCAGTCAGGTCACAGCCTGCTACCAACCCATCGTGTGCAAAATATCATCATCCATGCAACCCTGATGTCCTTCTAGTGGCCATCCAACCCCTATGATACACATTTGCTTTTTCGCCGTCTTCCGCCTAGTGCTATCAAGGCAGACAGAACCCATCTCCAGCTGAGCTGATACTGAGTCTCGATCGATAGCACGTAACCTACTCGAAAAGAAAGTCTATATTCGTGATTTTGATGCGAATTCGTCCACCCGAAAAGCACCCGTGTTGCACACCGACACAGGGATTAGGCCTAGTAAGACAGAGGGAGAGAAAGGGTTAGTACTGGACGGGTTCTCCTGCATGCCAGTTCCGCAACTGCATGGGGAGTGTCCTAGTGCCAGGTCACTAGGATCATGTATTATACGTATGATGATGTCAAGAGAGGGGAGCTTCTTTATATGGTAGGAAGTCGTCCAAATATGACTGGAATGGAGACTTAGAAGGGGATGTTAGGAGATGATTGGGCACCGAGGGCATCTTGTTGTTCCTGCAGTTCTTCTGGTGAAGACTCGAGACTAACTCCAAGGCCAATCTTAGCCGATTGCTAAAGGGACGAAGTCAGCAAGGAAACATACCCCGTGAAGTTAGGAGATACTTACCGCGTAGTGGTCCACGTCCGCACAGAAGGTCATCATAAGAGTTGGTGCTATGCGCTTCTCGAGATAGCAACCCAACTTGCCCTTGGAATCAACCTGTGCACGGAATACCGACATGCGGAAATCGTATTTGACACCAACAGACGTAACGCCTTCCTTTTGCAAGCCACCTCCCATTAGACCACCAGGACCAGGGGCGACCTGAAGAGTCATGTCGGCACCAGCCTGCACCTTGTCTGATACTTTGCGCCAGTACGTCGCATTCATGGCACCTTGAGATGGATGTAGCTGTCCAGTTGCAATCCAGTCATCGGTCTTGTACCTTGCGGAATACGATAGGGCGGACTCGGGGGGTTGGTTCAGCGCAGCTCGTTGCCAAACAGTCTCGATGCCAAGGGAGAGCTTGCGGGTAATAGACTGAAGATGGCTGAGCATAAAGATGCCGGTTAAACCGCCTTCAAGATATGAAGGGTTCAGCATCTTGACGGAGGAAGTAAAGTCGCTACCAGTATACTCGTGTTCAATCGAGGCCATATCCTGTGCTCCTATCTGAAACTGAGTCTTGGTGACCAAGGCAGGGTTCCACCGGTAGTTGAAGCGAGTTGAGAGTGTCCCGTTGTTGTCCATGTTTCCTTGCAGGAACACCTATTAAATAGCAAGGCAACCATCAGCTCTACATTCCCCACTGGGTAAAATAAGAGGGAATTATTCATGGTTTACTGACCTTGTTCGTACCAAAAAGACCAGCAAAGGCATAGGGGTTCTGGTGTTCGCCCATGGCAAATTGATGCGAGACCTGGAAATAGGGCGACAAGCTGACGGCCTTGGTGAGATCCGCTCTTATGCCTGAGTGCATATAGTTGGTGAGAGAAACGTCACGCTGGACCTCCTTCGCAAGGGACTCTAGAGTGCCGGGGTTTGACAGGCCCAGGTTGGCCCGTCTGTCAGAAAAGGATTTGTATGCATTGGCGACGGCATTGGCCAAGGGGTTTGCGGTAAGGAAGTCCAGGGACGACGACCCGGAGGGTTGCGACTCAATGTTGAACGCCATGTTGTGTCTGGCGTCAAAGGGAACTGACGTCGACGTCGACGATAGGGAAGGACGTCAGGCGAGTCGAATACGGCGGCTTACGGAGAGATGAGAATAGTAATTCAACTCCTGTGAATATATAGCACCGACAAATATGACGTTGTGACGAATGCCTAGCTTCCCAAGGCTGTGAGGCTCTTGACAACGGAATCAATTTGTCGTCTTTTTAGCTTGCAGAAAAAAATGATTTTCTTTGGGGTTCGCAAGCAGTGAGATCAGCATCCTGGTCCGTGACCTCTACAGTCCAGGGCTGTAGATGTGGGACCTTTTTTTCGGCATTCTTAGGTAAGGCTCCCGTCCCGCCTTCCCATGTCGGATTAACTAGCTCCGCTGATTGCTGAGACCCCGCCAGCACCAGCAGCACCTGGGCAAGCCCACCACACAGCTCCCGTCGCGGGCATCTCGCCATTGTCCAATACGGTCAAAGTTCGGCAAATTATCTTGAAAGCTCCCCACTGACGTACCTTAGGTACCCAGATCCATTCTCCATCTTTACATCCTTACATAAATCTTGGCGGTTCGCTCACACTCGGCATCCTTGGAAGAGTCCAATTAGAGACTAAATGCAGACCGGATACAGCTTTCGTCTCTACTCAGAGTACTGATTCACCTACGATCACCGTTGGTGGAGGATATAACATAAGCTATCTTGCTGTTTCATGCCTGACCAGGACCGTCCTATCCGATCACTTAAGCTTCACACAAGTGGTCTTGTTGCGCGATTAGAAGCTTTCAGAGTTTGCTGCAAATTCTAACTTCATCCTCTCGTTGAATCGGGGCTGCCCAAAAAGTGAAATAATCTTCCATCTCTTAACCCTTCCTGTGAACTCCCCTGTTCCGACCAGGCTATAGGATAGCACAGGGAAGATACCATCGCATCTTGTAGGGCCAAGATCCCCTTTATAGGGAGGCCTTGGGCTTTTGACCCCAATTCCGAGGGCGGGTGGCTTAAGCGACGCCGCGACGCCAAAACGCCCGAGTTTTCCTCTTATAACACAACACCTACTTTTACGGTTCCCCCTTTTCTAAGCGGAAATATTCCAATCCACGCAGACCTACCGGGGACATTGGATTTGTGAGTTGTTGCGATCAATATTGCGGCTCTTGAAGCTTGAGAGCAAGGGCCGCAGGAGCCGGCCATTCTCATCATGGATACACTACTGTAAGTGCACTGTCCTTGCTTGATGACTGTCTCGTTAGTTGGCTGCTTCGTAACGAATCGGGTTTCTTGGGTTGAGAGGCCGAGGCATTGACGGACTCGGTTGACTACTACGGGGTTAGTAGGAAAGCACGGAAACTGTGGCTTCTGACATAGTCCTTTGGGGAGCACAAACAGAATTCGACGGAAGCAACCTCTGATAGGACAAGAATTAGCTCCTGTTACATCTCCGATTTCTACAACACGAGACCCTATTCTGCCTTTCGCCTTGTCTTGATTTTTTTCTCTTAAGATTGGGAATTAATTCGGTGATTGTATTAGCACCGCGGACATTGCCGCAAATGCTCCAAGATATCGTCGCAAAAGCAGTACTTTCATCGATGGCATTCATGATGTCCCTGAAGATGGCGATAGGGCCCCAGCCCAGCTCTATAGCACCATGTCGGGTAGGCTCTTTCACTCCGGTCGTATAGCGATTGTTATGGTGGGCCTCCCTGCTCGAGGCAAAACGTGAGTCCCCATGTGCCATCTATCGCGTGTCACATTCCTACTAATATCTTCCTAGACATATTGCTGTATCGTTAGCACGGTATCTGGGATGGTAGGCTGACTTGCCCTGGTTTCTTGAGTATTATCTTACGAATTTTAGGTTGGGAGTCAAAACACGCATCTTCCATCTTGGAGACTATCGTCGGGCTACCGTTGGCCAAGGCGGTCATGTTCCCGAAGATTATTTCTATCCCAATGCCTCTCCAGCATCTGTCGTATTGCGCCAGAAAATTCTGAAGAAATGCCGAGAAGACATCTATGGTTGGCTCAACCATGAGAATGGCCAGGTAGCAATATACGATGCAGTAAATCCTACCGCAAGTGGCCGCCGCTCCCTAGCTAAGGAATTTGCAAAACACGATGTTCAGGTAGGGCAGTTGATAAGCGGGTTAGAGGTTGGAGATTGCTAATAATGCTATAGACTTTATTCCTGGAATCATATGTCGACGACGACAATCTTCTCCGAGAGAACGCGCGTAACGTCAAAATTGGGTCCCCTGATGTACGACCCCCCAAATTATCTACATCTCTTTCGAAATGGGATTAACATATATGTAGTTTGCCAATATGGATCCTGACGAAGCCGCGAAATTGTACCTGACACGCATGGAGACTAAAATACCTACCTTTGAGACTATGAACGAGAAGGAACTCAACTATATCAAAATGATCAATGCCGGCCAGACATTCTTCTATAACAATGTCTCCTTCAACTACCTCTCGCATCGTATAGTCTTCTACTTGACTAACACTCACATCAAGTCTCGAGCGACATTCTTCGTCCGGCCGGGGACTACGACGGAAGAAGACAGCTACAAAGCTGACGCGCCCTTATCCGACGAGGGACTTAAGTACGCTAATGTGATGACGGAGACGGTAATCAAACATCGTGAGCAAGAGCGAGCATCTCGAATTGCCTCGGGCGGGGCCGATGTGCCGCTGCGCCCACTTACGGTGTGGTGCTCGACGCGCATGCGCACTCTACAAACAGCAGACAACTTCAAGGAACGTGGTTATAAAGTCCGTCAGAGGAGTCAGATGGCCGAAATAAACCCAGGGGTTTGCGAGAGGCTAAGCGAGCGCGCCATCCGACGGTTGTATCCCGAGGAGGTCGAGAAGCACGACCTAGACCCTTACCATCATCGCTATCCGCGGTCCGAGTCATACCACGATCTCGCCGTGAGGCTCGAGCCAATTATCCTAGAATTAGAACGCGAGCAGAACGACCTGCTAATCATTGCACACGAGAGCGTGCTACGTGTGCTCTACGCCTACCTCATGCACTGTAGCACCATGGACATTCCTAATCTCAAGTTCCCGCGAAACGAGATCATCGAGGTCATCCCCAGCGCGTACCAAAACGAGGCCAAGCGTATCCACATTCCAGGCCTTGACCCCAGGACCGTGCCCGGTTCGCCCGAGGACATACGCATCCCCGTACCCGACAGTAGTGCCGACACACCCGCACCCCTTCCAGGCGGCGGCTTGGCGGCACCCGCGACACCCTCGATTGTCGTAGAAAAGCCGCCGGAGAAGGTGGTCAACACAGCGGCGGAGGCAGTGAGAGACAAGATTGCAGATGAGGATTAGGTCGTTGAGACCTTGTTTAGCTGGTTGTGTAGATGCGGGGCCACGTTGAGTAGATTAAGCCGCAAAAGCATCCACGATGTAGATGTCTGGGGGTTAAGAGCATTGTATTCACTCACAGGTGGATATCGTTATGAATATATGAATCATCCTCTACATGTGCCTGATACTGTGCATTGCCAGGCATTTTAAGAACGTAGCTATAAAGATCACCAAGTCAAGCATATCGTGTTAGGGGGATTGCCTAAACAAGGCGAGGATATTATTATTACCAACGTCTTCGCTGGATCGTGGGAAGACACGCCGTTCTTAAAGCGCTGTTTTGAATGCTACCCAGTACTTATTACCGATACCCTTCCACCAACAAACGCTCCATGTCAATGCAACATACTTCGGATGTAAAATTCATTCCCGACCCAGGTTTGTGCCTCCAAAACCAGTTTTTCCATCTCAATCCATGGATGGTTACGGATTTCCTTTTAACAAGAAAAGTCCCTTGCGGCACATGCAAATCCTTCCGTATTACCAACGCCTGAAGGGTATCTTGTTTTTTAAATCAATGAGACCAGCCCAACCCGCAAAAACGGAGTACTACTGCACTGTAACACATAATGTTAGCAGGTCGTGACAGGTGGGAAGACAAAAGTAGCACCGGCATCTACTTACCCATACATTCCCTATCCGGCACATTCGACTTCCCCTTGCCAAATCGCGATTTGGACTTGCCTCCCTTCTGCGTCGGGGTCACCTCAACATCTGTCTCCTTTTTCTGATTTTTGTCCACGTTCTCGACAAACTCGAAGTCCTCATCGGCTTCCGTCGAAGTCGAGTCTCGCAGTGGCTCTTTGCTTGATTTTATGAAGACACCCAACCTACCACCCACAGTCAAGCTCTTACGACCTTCACCGGCTTGACTTTGAGGTCGGCTCTTATTGCCGCCTCTGAACTTTGCAGCAGCCCGACTGAGTCTTGTCGCCGTTGTTTCCTCACTGGGCGTGATAACAGGCGATGGTACGATGGATCCTGTTGTGGGACTCGGCATATTGGAGTCATAAATGCTCCCTCGGCGAGATACACTAAGAAATCCATCCTCGTCTGCAAGACTGAGGCGTGGTGGCCGCTCCACATCGGCCGAAAAGCGGATACTGGTACTACCCGATGCTTGAGCGCCCATACTTTCAAAGTAGCTACTGGGTTGACGGGAGACCGCAGGCTTGTCCTGGCTTTGTGCTGCCGACGTTTCCGAACTCGTCAAGTTAAGAGCATCGTCGTATGCTGGAGGTTCATTCTCTGTCGTCTCGGATGAGCTTGTGTTCATGTCGACGATGGGCACAATCTGATAAAATAGTAGATAGGGCATCTCTGCCTTGAGGGACTCTTTAATGTCGTCCACAACGGCTACCCGGTCTTCGACAGCTAGGTCATCGAACTTGACCCATTGTGCCTCTTCGTAGTCTGGAGGCGGATCGCTTTCGTGTCTGCGATTGTCAGTGAGGAGCTTTGGGTCCACGCGGCAGAACGAGATGTAGTGGCCAGAATGTAAAGAATCCCCTCGGTGGCAGACCACTGATTGAAGCTCGAGCTTATATTCAGCACTGAGCCCAATCTCTTCCACGTCTCTTTCATCGACAATGAAATGTGGTAGCCTTAAGCTGTCAGGGATATCGATATATGTGTTCTGTCGCTTCATGTTGCCTTGCTCGTCCATCATGTACCGTTTCAAACTGATACCAACGACCGGCCGCTGATTGAAGTGTTTTGCGACCTCCAAGTCACTTTCAGGTTCCTTATTTACTGGGGAGTGCCAAGCTGTGATACAATCATTAGCTTAGTCCACGTATATAAGGGCATGAATGCATCATGTATCATGTATCATACGTATTAGTCTGAAAAACTGCCACGCTGGTATCGTCACCGCTTTGACAATAGATGCTCTTCTCTTAGCCCTTTGGAATAGACTAGCAGTATCCGACTCCGAGGGTTTCCCATTCTCGTCAAGCACAATTCGTTGAATTATGCTTTCTGTCCGACTTCGATTTGGCCGCAAAACTGACTTGGATGACGATGAGCCGACTTTAGATCCTAGCTGAAGGCTCGAGGGTTGTGGATCAAGATCTGGAGCTGTTGTCCATCTTCGTTCCAAGTGCCGAGCGCTATCGACTCCAAGCGGGGAGTCTGGTTCGCTCTTCTCCTCTTGCTCATCGCCCTCAGTGACTACCCGAATAGTACTTCTAGATGTTGCTGTCGTACCAGGGGAATCCAAGTCTGGTACCTTATCAGCATGTTCAACCTTCTTCTCGTCGAGACTGTCCCTCAGAACATCAACTTGGGAGTTGAAATAGTCTTCTAGACAATCCTCCAATCTGACTCCCTTGCCATCGCTATCTGGCGGTACTGCGAGGTTTAGCAGTCTTTCGTATACGACTTTGTGGTCTGCATCATCGTTCTTGCCCTGGTGAAATAAGTCGACCTGTAGGGTAAGGAGTGGTAGCTGGAGGGTTTCCGTAATAAAAGCAAAGGCTTCAGACGTGTCCTGTTGTTCCAGTAGCTGTGCTTCTCTCCAACCACATGCAGCTAGCGCGTCTTGGATGTGTTCGGTCTGCTCATGATCAGTCTTACCGCAATGCAGTGGTTCGGCGAGGTACCCCTACCATGTCTGTTTCAATCAGCTTTCCACTTCTCAGCATGTTCACCCATAACCGCAATAACGTGGCTAATCGTCGCTGCGGATCTTCCAGTGAATCATTCTTTAGCATGCATTCGAAAGACCCAATTTTGGCGAACATGGCGAAGAGCAGCGCGTCAAGATAACAGGTTACGTTGCCCCTATTTTCAGCCCCGAGCATTTGTATATTAGGGTTATAGCGGACGATCTTGCCGGACAGGGACATGTGTTGCAGTGACAGCAGCTCAATTGCCTTCTCGACATTGCCGCAAGCGTACTTAGAGTTGAGCGCATATCGAATTTGATCGTCGTTGAGGTTGGGGAAATTCAGTTCGGCGATTCGACGTCGTATCGCATCGATCTGTTCGAGTCAAAGGTCAGATCGCTTCAAGCGCACATTGATAGAGGTGCTTTGTAGTTGACGCACCTTGGTCGCTTCTGTCTCTTGTTCTGTGTCGGCACTGGTAGACTGTCTGGCGGAGTCGGGTTTGAAGATGGAAAAGAAAGCATCGGCGGACAAAGGGCGGTGCTGGAGAAGTAACATGGCGGTTAGCGGGTCGGAGTCGGGAACAGTTCTGCGAGTTTGATCGAATGGCACCTTACCTTATGGGAAGGATCAGATGATTTGCTACGACGGTGACCATTTTTCTCACGGCGACTGAGAAACTTCCTAGGCATGGTCCTCATGGTGGGGCCTATTCTCGAACAAATTCGCCGAGGGGCAGTTTTGGAGGAAGGGTAAGAAGGCGGCCGTCGATGATTTTATGATTTGCAGTAAGACAGCAAGCCACTCCCCTTCATGTTCATTTCTCTTCCTAACAGGATCGTGTACGGTGTTAGATGAGTATCTTTTGGTTTTCTGTCCTAATTCGAACTCGCGGTCAAGATTTGGAACGAATTGGTACACGGATTGGATAGGAGGGTTGGAAGTCGAGGAGCTTGGAGTTCCAGATAGGGTCGCAACGATTTTATGCTAAGGCTGGAGGTGATGGTGATACGGGAGGGGATCTCGCATGGCTCAATATAATTGTTACTTGAATTAAGGAACGAATAGAGAATAGAGGGAATAGAAAACGGTCGAGTGGCAGCGGGAGCTTGCAGGAAGGCCAAGACAAGTCGAGGCAGCTAGGTTGGGAGGTAGTAGCTAGGGTGCGGTTTGCGCTGGTACAGCAATACAGGCAGTACAGGAAACGGGAAACGAGGGAACGGTTTCGCGCCTAGGGTCCATAAAAGGGACCCGGACAATCGAAGATGGGGGAACAGGGGAATACCGTTGACTTTTGGTATTACCTTATATAATCCGATTCGCGTTGACGTACAGTAGGGCCTTTTTTTTTTTTTTTTTTTTTTTTTTTTTTTTTTTTTACCAAGCACGGGTCCTGGGTCAAACATTCGTTGGAAGATCTTTCTCGAATGTGTGCAGGTATTATAAATGGCGAGTTGAGAGGGCGCTAAAAGCTGGGGGTGACCTAAGGGAGATGTGCAAGTGGAAGAGGCGAGCCGGACAGCGGACAGCGGACAGAATAAATTAAGAAGGCAGGTTTATTTTCATTTCATCTGCAAGTTTTAACTCTCTAGATGCAACACCCGGACACTCTGCTACTCCCCCTGATGTAACTTTCAGTGCGTTTGTTTGAGAGTTGAGTGTGCCTCGTCAGTGTGTAGACTAATGGAAAAACCAAGATGTATGAGTATACCGTACCTTGACGAAATGGAACCTACATACTTTCCGTAGAAAGACGTCTACAAGCGCCCTTCCCCAACTCCAATGGCTGGACCCGAGCGGTGCATAGCGGTGCATCACGGCGCAAAGCGGTGTCATGGTCATAGGCTCATACCGGTGCAGTCGAATGCTTTTGAGGGTTTTGTCTTGTACCGATTTCCCCTCGCTTCATCCTACAAGTACATCCTACATATCGCTTATATCGCCTAGCTAGCTGCGGGCGATCGATACGATCCCGAGCTTTTACTAAGCTAACTTTAGAGTGGCCGGCCACGATCATATCGTTCGTTATGTTGAAAATGATGGAGCGCATACCTTATGATCGCACCTTGCATTGATAATAAACACATTTGTCCATTAGGGTTTGGCTCTATCCGGATCACTCAAACATTTTGCGACCTGTCAGCTGAATTATCCCAACGACCCACGACCTTGGTATGGGGCCGTAGCGAAGGGTGTAATTGGAGATTGTTGCAGCCTGCAGCTACGGGTACCTTTTTCAGCCTCACCTGTTTTGTCAGCTTCCATACCCCATGATTACCACGCTGCGTATTCCGTATGCTACGTAATGGGTACATTAGAAATCGCAGGCCCTGGCAGATTCGAGTGGTCTCGTGTTGCTAGCAGTCGTACCAGTTACGGACAATTCGCTGCGACGAAATCACCCAAATGGGACAAACTCGTACCCGCACCCAAAACCACGGTACTCGCGGTGGCAGGGTGGAGGGTTTATCAGATGATCGACACACCACCGCACGGCCGGGGTCTATTGATACCTATTCCGAGTCTCCTCACTCTCAAGCACACACCCCTGCGTTTAATGATGATATAGTGTATTCTATGGCGATCCTTGTATATACTCCATGTATATATACTTTGATAGTCTTAAAGAGTAATGCTTGAGGTGCTATGGCAGTCAAGGCAGTTTTCCGCATTCATAAGCGAGCGAGCGCCTATGCGCAGATCAACCCCATTCAACATTCAACAACTCCGCATTCAATCGGCAAATTATATACAGAATATGGGATAGCGAGATTCATTCTACCGAGTGGTGAGGCCGCCTAGATCTTAAACAGGCATACGAAATGAAGATCTAGGACGGCCTTATGCAAGATGATCGAGCTTGGTTTTGCTTAATACTCGAATTATCGTATTCTTATACTATGATGGCCCGGGCCAAAAGAATTGCACATGTACAGAAGTATCACCTATCTTTTCCTGTTGCTTTAGTTGTTCTCCATTTTCTATAGTGGTAGAATTTAAGACATAAGGCCGCTATAATCTGATTTATATCACCATAGCCCACGAAAGCCCACGCATTGTGACTGGTATTTCTACAGATGTACAAATTTTCTGGAATGGACCTTCGTAGTCCTATCGCGTAATACGCCTTCAATATGTGTAGAGCGCGGGGTCGAAGCTAGAAGGCAGGGGTCCTCTGACGTCAAATGAACTAACAGGTACCTAGGTACCTAATCGACTTTTTAACAATGCAAATGGGTCGGACGTCGGATATTTGTTTTGCCGCAGAAATTCCCGAAAGGGATCCACCCAAGTGGGTCATGAAATTTCCACCATCTGAGCTTTCGAGGCTCTCAAGGATTGGATACGAGTTGCGTGTAGGAGCGATTGGGCCTGGGACTCAATACAAGCACACGCGAGAAGGTCATGGCGACCCTACGAGAAGTCCCACGGGCCGGTCGCCAGCTTCTTGGCACCGCATCGCGTTTGAAGTCTTGCCAGGCGAGCTTCCGAAGATGCGCATCTACCGAAGCTGCTGCCTCTAGACCGACAATACCTGATATCGAACAGGAGTCCGGCTTGACGGCGCCAATTGTTACAAGGCAAGATGTTCAGATCATAGCTCCGCGCAAGAGAGCAAGTCAGAGGACTCACGAGCTTCCACATGAGAGGTAAATTTGGACCATCAGGGGAAATGTTTTGAGAGTGATCTACTAAAGCTCTCATGGCCAGATACCGATATCACCCTCCAAAATACTACCGAGGACCTCTACATCCAGTTCAACCGCCGCCGTCTTCAGACCCGGTCGCACGAGACTTCGCTCCAGGGCCGTTCAATTTACCCCGGCTGAAGCACACTTTTCATTCATCAGTCGCTTCCGATCTTATGACCCTAACCTACCATCACACCCCCCCGGGGACGCCTGACACACCCGAGAGGATACGGCTGCGGGAGTGGGACGATTCATCGCCATATATGAAGAACAGACCTAAGCGCGGACCGCGAGGAAATGACGTTCTTTTCCCCTTGGAGAAGGACATCACTTGGCGCAACATTCCCGAAATCAAAGCGGTGCATCTTGCTATGTTTCTACCGAAAGCCAAAAGAAACCGAGATCACATTATTGTGGGAAAATCGGTGCTACAGACTATCACGGGCGTCCGCCCCAAGGTTACGACGACGAAGACGAGCGTTGCCCAGTGGGGTATCGTTAAGGGTGACAAATCAGGTGTGAAGGTCTCAGTACGTGGAGACCAAGCGTACGAGTTCATGGACAAGGTCATCCACCTAGTATTTCCAAAGATCAAGGATTGGAAGGGAATCAGCGGTCAGCATACCCGTGCACGTCTCGACAAGGCAGCAAGTTAACAGAGTTTAGGCACCACGGGAGATAGCACCGGTAACATCAGCTGGGGGTTTGATCCCACAGCCATGCAATACTTCCCGGAAGTTGAAGCCAACTACTCTGTAAGTTGTGGCATTGAAAAACCAGGCACCACTGTGGAGTTGCTCACATGCTTCTAGTTATACCCGTCCAAGATGATTTCCGGCTGCCGTTTTACCCTTGAGACAACGGCAAAGTCTGACAGACATGCTAGATTATTATGCATGAGTTTGGGCATTCCATTTTATGGCAAGATAGTAGACTAAAGAGTAAAAGTGCTCGGGCGCTCTACGATGTTGACATGTACATATATCAGCCATTTAAGGGTATACCGGACTATAACACAGTTGTACACTACCAAGAGTAATCAAATCCCAAGTTCTAAGCAAATGGAAAGTATGAAGAATATGCTTTATTTCGTGCTTTAGTGCCCTGCGGTTTCGGAACCCAGTTTTCCGGTATTTCACGAGCCCCTTTTCATTGACCCAAATGTATCCACCAACGCCGATAATGCCTCGATTGTTCTCATGCCCTCATGCTTTCTATATCCACATTCCGCCTATGCATTTACGGCTTTTTGCTTCAAACCGGTGATTACTTCGTCAACCGCATCCATGTCTGTCGCATCGATTCCTTCTTGAACCGACTCGCCTCTCTTACGCAGCTCCTTCGCGGCAACATCTAAAGCGGGTTGATAATTCCGGATGGCGGAGCTGAGCGCATATACGGCCTTCCGCCGCACGTCCTTCGTCTCGCCGGCGCCCTCGAGGCTTTCCTCAGTCGTCACGTCGCCGTCGCCGGCGCGCTTCTCCATGGGCACCCGCTCGCCGAGGGCCATGCCCACGAGTCTCTCGACGCCGCCGAGCGCGACGAGGCGCTCCTGGCTGGGCGCGTTATTCTGGACGGCGGTGCCGACGCACCAGGCCGCCATGAGCCGCAGCTGCTCCTCGTCGTGCCCGAGCAGCTCGAGAAGCGGCGTCCATAAGCCCAGCTTCGACAGCAGATTCGCGTTGTCGAGCGACTCGACCAGCTGCTCGAGGTTGTCGAAGGCAGTCAACTTGGACTCGAGCGTCATCTCCGGGTCCGTGGACGTGATGGCCGCCATGGCTGCCTGCATCAGCTCTGCGTCCGACGGCGCGCCCATTATGGCGGCCAGGGCCTCCGGGTTGAGCGTCGTGCGCGGGCGGTCTGTTTCGGGCGCCGAGGGGTCGGGCTGCGCTGAGTTCTCGATACTCCATTTCAGGAGCTCGTTTAGATTCTTGTCCGATGCCATTTTCGATGTTTTCTCCTCGTTGTATGTACCTAGGTTTCGAATCGTGTAATTTTGTCGTCCTATGCAGACAAAGTTTTTCTTCGCCTTATTTGCGCCCGGGTCGAGGAAGTCTAGGTGCAGGTGCCAAAAGTTTGGTAGATTACGTCGTTTGGAGGGGTATATTATATGTAAGGTACAGAACAATCGATTTCTCTTGGTCGGTTGGCGGAATATTTGTATTTTTCTTTCTAGACTGCTCTGACCTCATATATAGAGGTAGATGATATCTCCTGATGTGATATTTGACGACCTTTTCTTTTGAGTAGTCGTCAAGGTGACGAGATTGGGCTGAGTAAAAATGTACAGTCTTCTCCTGAAATCTTTGAGGTTCGTGAAGCTTCACAAGGACAGGGCTAATAAGCTAAGAAAGTGGGGAACAAAGAAAAAGAATTCACCGCCAATGAGAGAAATCAGATTTGGTATCCTCAGCTTTGATAGACCGACATTAGTTTAATATAAACTACCTAACCTACCTTTGAGAATAGGTGCTATTATCCATAGCAATCGTGCATAGTAGGTCTCACATAAAGAATTCAGGTAGGAATTCCATAGGTTACCTCCTTTCGACTCATGTTCTACAAGGGTTCAAGAGCTGCCCCGCCACGAATGCCCCTCACCCCGCCTTCGTTTCTTGACCGCCCACATTCTGATAGCTCTGGCAGCTAAAAATGAATTTCAAAAGAAGGTTGCAATGTCACGACATCAAAATGTATAGTGACATTTTCAGGGTTAGTCAACCATCATATCTCAAACTTAATCTATTTCTCTGGGATGTAATGACTAGACAATCCTTGTATTTCTTATGGTGCTTGCCGTTATCAATTCATGTATATTCCGTTGGCGTCAGTATCGGGATAAGATAGGAGGTAACAAGCACCTAATGACACACTTGCGTGAAGCTGTATTTCCTGAAATGCGTGATATGATGCAGAGAGTAAGCATTCTCGATATCTCTTGATGGGTGACGGTGAAACAGTTCTCACGGCACGAGGCTGGAAGGTCAATAAGTAATACACGATGCTCCGCCCCTGCATACGCAACCCACTCGCCCCATGAGACTGACATGTCTGACCCGGATAGGCGATGCCTGCTTGGCGCCGTCCTTTGTCCAATCGTGATAGGCATCAACTAATGCATTCATGTGCTAACAAGTTCCTACGTAATGGAGTTTCCCATGGCTAAGCCACAGGCCTACAAGATAGAATAGGGAGATAGACAACTACCTAGTGGTGAGCTACTGGTAGTTATCCCTAGTGACTCCAAGTCATTCACCCTCCCTCGGCTTCTTTGTTCAACCACCGAATTGCAGTATAATAGTAGCATAGGCACCAGCTTATAATGTATGATGAACGCGGAGATGTTGGGTATAATCTTGGCGACAGGTTGGGTAAGTGATTCTAGGCACCTTCTTTCTTTCAAAAGAAAGAGGACGTAACCCGATTGGATATTTATAGCTGCCTCGTCTGATACGGAACAATCAGAGTCGAAGATTGTGAATTAAATTGACTGCCTGATTCACCAAGATTTCAGAGGAATGGATTATCGCTGCTTTTTGTTGGCGATTGTTAGCGATTGTTAGCGATTGTCAGCGGTGAAGGGGTGATAGCCTCCATCTAAGTGGTATGTGTGCGTGTTTGTGTGCGTAGACCTGTAGACCGTTGCTGCTGTCCTGCCCCTTGTAATGTACCTAACTTCTATTAGAAAAAAGAGGAGGAATGGCAATCTGATGTACCTTACTTATCTGGTACTTACAGAGCGTTTGGCGGCGCTGATAGGTGCAAATGTGGTTTTGGACAGGTCGTTTAGGTACCCTTAGGTGGGTGATTCGGAAGTGATTAGGAGGTGCGTATTCCGTACTATTTTGTTACTTGACCGTGCCCCGCCTCTTTTTTTGTTCGGCCCACAACTTTCTTCCCATCTTCCTTGGGCAGTGGGATCGGTGCTTCGAGCCAACTTCGCTCCCTCCCTTTTCTCCCACACTCTCGCCCCAGCTTGTGTTCCGACTTTTGACCTTAAAACCAACTTCGAACCAAAACCAACCTCCTTTTCCCTCGACCTCTGTTCCCTTGCAGACTTCGAGTAATCCATCTCTTGCTCATCACGGTCTGGGAATCGCGCGGGCTAACTAGCAGCATCCCTCATTCTTTTCGTTTCTTCATATTTCTTGACTTTTTCTGCCATACATAATCCGCCACAATGGAAGGTACGCAATTCCTCACCCACCTCTGTTCCCAAATCAAAACAGATCTGCTGGATGCACTGATGGGCACACGATAGCTAACACGTCTTTTAATCGCAGAGGAAGTTGCTGCCCTCGTTATCGACAATGGGTAAGATATAGCCTCGCCCCCTCACCGCATCCTGATGCGCACACCATTATCGGTGGGATACGCGATCAAGCGCCGTCCGAATTCCTCGATACTGTTCCCGAACTATATACCATCAAAATAGATGAACTGACTCGAGCATAGTTCGGGTATGTGCAAGGCCGGTTTCGCCGGTGACGATGCTCCCCGAGCTGTTTTCCGTAAGTTGTCCCTCCTCGCCCAATCAGCGCCCCCGCCTGAGCCTCACCACGGCTTCCAACCTGAAATATCCACTAACGTGGAACCCTAGCCTCCATTGTTGGTCGTCCCCGCCACCATGGGTGAGTAGCTATCCATTACCAATCGCCTTAGGTGTGCGCAACGACAGTAATCTAACAACATGCCAGTATCATGATTGGTATGGGCCAGAAGGACTCCTATGTCGGTGACGAGGCACAGTCGAAGCGTGGTATCCTGACCCTGCGATACCCCATCGAGCACGGTGTCGTCACCAACTGGGATGATATGGAGAAGATCTGGCATCACACCTTCTACAACGAGCTGCGTGTCGCTCCCGAGGAGCACCCCGTCCTGCTCACGGAGGCTCCTATCAACCCCAAGTCCAACCGTGAGAAGATGACCCAGATCGTCTTCGAGACCTTCAACGCCCCTGCCTTCTACGTCTCCATCCAGGCCGTCCTGTCTCTGTACGCCTCTGGTCGTACCACCGGTATTGTGCTCGACTCCGGTGATGGTGTTACCCACGTTGTCCCCATCTACGAAGGTTTCGCTCTCCCCCACGCCATTGCTCGTGTGGATATGGCTGGTCGTGACTTGACCGACTACCTGATGAAGATCTTGGCCGAGCGCGGTTACACCTTCTCCACTACCGCTGAGCGAGAAATCGTCCGTGATATCAAGGAGAAGCTGTGCTACGTCGCCCTTGACTTCGAGCAGGAGATCCAGACTGCCGCCCAGAGCTCCAGCTTGGAGAAGTCGTACGAGCTTCCTGACGGACAGGTCATTACTATTGGCAACGAGCGGTTCCGTGCCCCTGAGGCTCTATTCCAGCCTTCTGTGTTGGGTCTTGAGAGCGGTGGTATCCATGTCACCACCTTCAACTCCATCATGAAGTGTGATGTCGATGTCCGAAAGGATCTCTACGGAAACATCGTCATGGTTCGTAATTTTCCATGCTTGATTGTGTATGACCAAGTGCTAATATGATAATTCCAGTCTGGTGGTACCACTATGTACCCTGGTCTCTCCGACCGTATGCAGAAGGAGATTACTGCCTTGGCCCCGTCGTCGATGAAGGTCAAGATCATTGCTCCTCCCGAGCGAAAGTACTCGGTCTGGATCGGTGGTTCCATTTTGGCTTCTCTGTCCACCTTCCAGCAAATGTGGATCTCAAAGCAAGAGTACGACGAGAGCGGTCCTTCGATTGTTCACCGCAAGTGCTTCTAAGGTTAGTGATATCTCGGTTCCGACTAGGCGCGTGGATCTGACGGCGGATCAGCTCTTTAGAACGATACTTATTCAATGACTCCTTACGAGCTCGCAACGGACCCAAGCGGAGCATGATGGATGCAGGGCTCCGTCCGTTACGAAGGCATCCCAGTCGAGACTCGTATCTACGAAAAGTTCTGAAAGTGGTCGAGAGATTGGGGCTGTATTACTCTGAGAGAAAAGTCAATATGAAGTGCTTTTACTTTTAGGAGGCTATTCAAGCACGGGATGGAGTAGACAATTCCAGCCGAGTTGATATACTACTTTGTTTCTTCGATTTTTTATTAATGAGCACGGCGTGAAGCATGTGAATCAAAAATCCATCTGCGCATCAATGAATGGTGAAATTGCCAATGACCCGTGAACTTGGCCCCTTTGCCTAGAATCACATAGACTACGTTGAATGCAAGCACATTGCTAATATGCAAGTTTATCTATATATATTAGGTACGCAGTCACATTCTAACATTTCACCTTGTAGCGTCAATTACGGTTATCAGTTGCTGTCCCTTGATCCAGAGGCTGCTGTTTCTCAAGCTCGTCTGCTTCGTCATCTTTTTCCAGGTCTTCTTCCACCTCCGCGCCCGACTCCGTCGCCTTCTCGTCCAGCTTTCGGTATTTCCGACGACTCTTCTTAGCGGAGCTGGCTTTGCGCTTTCGCTTCACCTCGCCGACGATGGCGGAGCGGCTTTCGTCACCGCGGGCGATCTGGTCGAGCTTATCGGCCAGCAGCTGGCGCGCGATAATCCGGTTCTGACTCCTCGACCGCGTGGCTTGCGACTTGACGACGATGCCTGTGGGTAGGTGCTTCAGCTGCACTGCTGAATTGGTTTTGTTCTGGAGATATGGTGGTTCCGTTAGCTTGGGTTGCTTGTTCTTCTGGACTGCTGAGCTGGGCTTAGTGAGGTAAGTTGGCAAGTAGGCAATTGCTGGGCAAAACAAGTACAGTTAGGTATAGATTTAGGAGATACGCACAATCTTCTGGCCCCCGGGCCCGCTGCCCTTGAGGAAGGACTCGTCGATCTCCTCGTCGGGAGGCGGTTTGGGCCGCGGTGGGAAGTTGACGTTCTTGTTGAGCAGCGGGGGCGAAGGGTGAAGCCCCAAACGGCTGCTGTATGGCCGCGGGGTCCGCGCAGCGCGAGTGGCGGCGACGACGTGTTGACTAACCCCTGAGACGCGGGACGGCGGGATGCGAAAGAGTGGCCGCAGCAGAAATAGCAGCGACGGTGGCATGGTGTTGTCAGCGTGGATCAACTTGTGGCAGAGATTCTTCGCACGCGGGTCCAGGTCCGAACCACCAAACTTCCTCCAAGCTTACGCCATAGCTACCTATCTATAGCTTTGCGATATTGGACCAACTCCTTTCTTTTTTCCCCACCACACAATAGAACGAAAGTCCCGAAATTTCTCCTCGATATTTGAGAGAACCCGTATCGCCGGAGAACAGAGTTGGGCTTCGCTTCGTGCCACTGTTATGAGAGGAATCTTGAGCTACGGCGCGACGTCACTTCTTAGCTCAAGCTTTCTCAGTCCTGACAGTGGACCTGCCAATCTTTTCCCGCGTATTGGAAATGCAAAGCGTATTAGCTAATACACAGATAATCCGCCGAATATTACACGGCTGCAAGGGCCACTCTAGGTACCTAGGTACCTAGGTATATAGGAAAGGGGAAAAGAAAAGCCCACATTAGGACCCCATTAGATTGCGGTGCGCAACTTCGACCACTCAAAAGGAATCCCGAGCAGGGATTGAGAAACCCCCGACTCCTTGCTCGTACCCCTTGCCCCCCCCCCCCGTTGCGACAGTGTTTCCTAACCTTCCAGGGTAGTAAAAAAGGCTCTCGAAACCTCTTCAACCACGCTTCTGTTGTTTCCTCTCGTTTTTATTCTTCCTAATTTCGAAATCACCCCCCCCCCAGGAAACTTGAGCTTTTCTGTCTTGCTTGTTTCCGCCGCCGATAACTAATCATCGCCGCACGAATCTTCCTGTCTTCGCTTTCTCTATCTGATCTAGCCAGCCTCCTATCCGCCTCCAGTTCCTCACGCTTCCTCGTTATCGACCGCGCGATCACACGGATATAAAGCCATCACTCAAACTATCCAGACGCAAGTAGAATAAAAATAACATTGGGAAAGGGCCGAAAGAGACAAGAGACATACCATACACATACATATTTCAGCATGGAATACCTGACGAGGCAACCCGAGAATCAGTCCGCTCCTCAGCGGCTTGGTCGCTTTCTTCGGCTGAAGAAGTACCAGATTGAGGTTACTTTCGGTGTTTATATGTTTACGCCGACTGAGAAGTTTATTTTTTGTAGGTTCCGCTCTCTTCTGTGTTCCTACTGAATGCGACGTCGTCCTTTCTGGACCCAGAACGGCCTTTTCGTCAAACAACACAAGACCGTATGCTAATTGAATTGCTTGTAACGTACAGGGTCTGTTGTGTTCCTCCTGTACGGCCTACTAGCTATCGCCACTGTGCTCTACCTACCGCAACACGTCCTCTTTGTTATCAATCGCGCCTGGTTCTACGTCAATGGCGGGGATAGTGGCATTGCGTCAAACCTCGTCGCCGGTAACAAGGATGCCATCTCGCTAGCCACTTCATCTACCGCAAAGACCATAGCCGCCGCGATCGAGACGGCCGACTCGATAAGTCGCGAACTGTGATGTGCCACATTTGAGCTAGAAGACCCTAAGGATCCCTCTTCTGCAACCGAACCGACGACAGTGATATACAATTTACCTAATCAACCTGCTTATATTTGGTGCGTTTTTGTGCGACAGGGTGGTGGGCAATTGGCGTCAATTTGCTTGAGAAACGGGTTTCGGCGTTTGGTCTTGATAGACTTGCAACATGAGTTGCGGTAATGGGCTCGCGCAGATGTCTACACCTACCCAGGTACGAGGAAACATTTCGGATCTGGTTGGGGTCTAGAGTGCGGGAGAAAGAAGAAGTATGCCTCATGGACTTCCCTCTAAAAACGAATAAACCCTGAGCGAGCCGTCTTCCCCGGCTATCGCCAGTTCGTTCGCACTTTGTACTGGTCTCCATGAAAGTTGCAGAACCGCCTTCGCTAGGCATAATCTAAAGAGGGGTGGTTATCAGCAGGCCATATCCTTTTATAATGTTTACAATACTTTGGGGGTGACTTACTCTGGCTGAAGAATTGATGTTGACGATACGTTAAGAGAGGCTCGGTCGATGGAATATATCGATATTTTCCCAATTTCCGTGCCAACTGCTAAGAGTAGGGTGCCATCCATGGTTTCGCGATGTAGGAAATCGATGGCCGTGACTGGGTGCGTCTCTGGTATCGTAGTTGTGCAGATTATGCCAGCGTCCGGGGTGTCACCCGGTGCCCGATGCCAGATCTTCACTTGCTTCTCTCGACCAGCCGTAGCAAACACTAGGGAGTCGGTCACAGGGGCCCATGTAGCATCTAAAATCATCCTAGAGTGACCTTTGGGATTGGATTGCAGTAGCTTATAGTTTAATTTGTCGTCGATATCCCTTTCGAAGACGACCCATTGTCGATCTCGGCCAACGCTGAGGAGATACCTATCGTCGGCGGAGAAGCGTAATCGCGTTGTAGTGAGCGAGTGCGCTGTTAGCGGCGGCTTCACCTCAGTCCATCTCTCCGTCTCAAACAAACGGATGACGGCATGGTTGATAGAGCTGGCTTTGCAGGCACTGGCGATAAGGGTTCCGTCGTGGCTTACGGCAAGGCAAGAAATCTCGTAGCCGTGTCCGTAGAGCTTCTCGACTTCGGGCCAGAGGGTGTGTCTAGAAAGGCTGTCCTCGAATGGCGGGTGGTCGATCTCCAACGCGGATTTGCGGACCGTCGAGCCCGGATCCAGTGCGTCTCGGTCCGTCTCGGGATTGGCTGCTTGGACTTCGAGATCGTCGTCGACAGCCTCAATTGCCTTGTTCGAGAGGCCGAGTACCGGCATATTGGCAGCGTCCGGCATAGTCTCGATGTGCCCATTGCCGATGTCACACAACCTGCTCAGTAGCTTCGCCACTGCCTTCGGCTCGTCAAACACGCGCATTAGCTTCTCGTCGGCTCCGGACACAAACTTGGAACTCCCAAGCGAGTCGATGCAGTTGAGGTCATAACCGTGGATCTGCGGCCGTGCCATCTCATGCCACGTCTTCTGGCCAGACCCTTTGTTCCAGCTCGCGTGCAACCGTGTCGTCTGATCCGCGCTCGTCGACAGCAGGTAGTCGCCTTTCTTGGACCACGCTGTACCGGTCACAGCTCTTGTATGGCCGCCGATACCGACATGCGGGATCCACTGGTCCTGTTCCTTGCTGTAGTTCCACAGCCTCCAACTACCGGTCCTTCCGAGGCAGACGACCGAACTTCCATTCGGGGACCAAAGCCCCGTCCAGAAGCCCCCCGTGCTGCCCGTCGCTGTCGTAGCGCCCTTTTCCCTGCTGATCTCGCCGAGCCGCACAGTGGTAACCCAGATACCCGATGATGCATCTGCTTCCCAAATAGCTAGCGTGTTATCTGCCGAAGCTGATAGGAGCTGGGGCTTTCCGGTAGAAGGATCTAAGTGCCACCTCGCACTATAAATCCAATCGTCATGCCCCAGTAACAAGGCCTCGAAAGTGATGGAGAAGTGATTTTCGGCGACCTGCAGCCGGTAAGCTTTGTTCGATGGAGATTTCCCCGGGAGGAAGGCGCCCATCGACTGGTCAGCCCCGTTTGCAGTTGCAGCAGGCAGTTCTTTGCCTTGATGAAACCGCCATAAACGGATATATTTATCCTGGCTCGCAGATGCCAATATGAGGTCACTATTAGGGGCGCCTCTCTCCCAGGCAAAGTGAAGCGATCTAATCCAGCCCTCGTGGCCGGAAAGGGTGGCCTGGAGCTGGAAATCTGGTCTGGCCTTTGAATCTGCGACGAAGACTTGCACAATGTCTCGCGTCCCCGCTACGGCCATTACCAACGCCTCGCCGCCCTGACCGAGGGTACTTAGTGCTGTGGAAAGTGGGAAAAACTTAGGTATAGTATTGATTGTCTGTAGTAGACGAACTTGGTTCCCATCGAATAGCCAAACCTTGACTGAAGCATCTGCTGCACCCGTAGCAAAGACTCTCGACGTCGGAGATGGCAATCCTCTCTGCTGCAAGGCTGCTATGCAGTTGACTGCAGCCGTGTGGGCATGCACAGTCTGGGTGCATGAAGCAGTACCATCGGCCGAAAGGGCCCAGAGCTTCAGGCACTGATCATCGGCACCGGTAACCAGATGCGTTGTAGACTCTCCTTCGGACTTGGGCAGAAACCTAACGGCCTTGACAGCATTCTCGTGCCCAGAAAGAAGACGGGCTATACCCTTGGGCGGAGATGCCTACGAAAAGTGAGGCGTCCGAGATTAGCACGATATCTTCCCACCCAATCGTTTGTCGCACTCACAAGGGGTTGCCAGAGGGCTACATTCGAGTCAGCGCCGAAGGCTACGATGCCATCTTCACTCCAGTCTGCCGCGCCGGTTTGCCGGTTGGCACCGGCAGATAGGTATTCTATACCGACTCGAAGGCTATCCATGTCTGGTGCGATGATTGATTATTTGGTGGTAATGATTGCGTGGGCATGGTAGTTGCTAAGATCGGGCTCGTGATTGGATGGAACTTTTTCCATCAAGGTCGAGAAGTCGATGCCAGCTGACAAGTCTCATTCTGTCAGGTGCCGAGTAGTTACACAGATAAAGCACCTGCATGCTCCATTTCTATTTCTATCCTGTTTACAATCTTCCAACATCGAAATAAACGAACCTGATGATGTGACGTAATTTCTATGAAGGACACATGAGTAGAATCTTTAGACCGGCATCAGTCGAGTTTTGGAAACGAACCTATCAATCGACCCATCCTTCACTCTCCCTCTCCTCCAATGACATGCCTCTTGGCCACAGTGTTCGGCCATACAATCTAAACATTGTTGCAAACCGAGTCGACTTGCTGTGTCAGGTGGTCAGCCTCAGGCTACAACAGGGCAATGGGCAGCGATCCCGCTTTGTACGACAGTCTATAGGGCCGTTTCGACTGACTAAACCATTCAGATATCTCCATCGAAACATAATGGCGAAACATGTGTCCTTTTCCCACGCTTATTCTGTGGCATTTGATTCTTGGCCAAGGAGCAACATCGGTAGCAACATCACGCTCACGATCCCGGAACCAGGTTTGACGTTACTTTTTCCTTCTACTAGCGGTAGAACTCGCAAGAGAAAAGAAAAAGCGATGAGGCCCGGAATGGACCCCTATTCCCTTTCCCCCAGGGGGGGGGGGGCGGGGGGCGGGGCGGCGGGGGGGGGGGGGGGGGGCGGCGCCGGAGGGGGGGGTGCGCGAGCCGGCGCCGGCG